>BHFT01057986.1:5390-84582 GCA_004320025.1 Laticauda laticaudata
CCAAACACCTCCCTCCCCCCCCCTTTTGCAAACGTGGCGTGCCGTTTGGGCGGGAAATGCCTGGAACGCAATCAAGCCCACCCACTCACCTCCCGCTGGCAGGCTGGCTAGTGGGGTGAGGGGGAGAGGCGGAGAAGCCGGAGGGGAGCCGAGCGGACAGTAGCCCTCCGAAAGAAAAGGGGGGGGGGGTTTCCGAGGGAAAGTGCATGTGCTACGGCATGCTGCAGACGCCCATCGCTCGCTCGTTTGCCTGGCTTCCCTCCTCCCGCCCTCTCCTCGGCGCTCGCTCGCTCTCTCCAGTCCTCGCTTGACGCAGGCGGCAGCTCGCGATCGCCCTTTGCAAGCCCGCCCGTCGGTGAAGCTGGGCGCCGGTGGGGCGCCGCCGAACCAGGATGGTGGGGTTTCGCCTTTCCTCCGCGTAGCTCTGCCGAAGCGAGGCGAGGCGGCGGCGGATTCTTTGCCGAGCCGGGCTGGAGGCGTGCACTGAAGGGCGAAGGGGATCTGCTGGCGGCGGCGGCGGCAGCAGGTCGCTCGGAGCAGCGATTGGCAAAGTTGGCTTGAAGTGGGACAAGCGGCAGGCGGCGGCGGCGGCGGCGGCTACTCGGCGGGGCGGGGGGCAAAGTTGCGACGAGAGGAGCGCGGGGCGCAGGCAGGAGCCCCAGGGAGGAGGAGGAGGAGGAGGAGGAGGTGGTGGTGGAGGAGGAGGAAGAGGTGGAGGTTGAGGATGGGGACGCTGCGGGATTTACAATATGCCTTGCAAGAAAAGATCGAGGAGCTCCGGCAGCGAGATGCGCTCATCGACGAG
Source organism: Laticauda laticaudata (assembly GCA_004320025.1). Lineage (NCBI taxonomy): Eukaryota > Metazoa > Chordata > Lepidosauria > Squamata > Elapidae > Laticauda > Laticauda laticaudata. The sequence goes on from BHFT01057986.1 coordinate 6,196, forward strand.
CTGGAACTGGAGCTGGATCAGAAGGACGAGCTGATCCAGAAACTGCAGAACGAGCTGGACAAGTACCGCTCCGTGATCCGGCCCGCCACCCAACAGGCGCATCAGCAAAGCTCCGGCACCTTGCAGGGCGAGCAGAGGACCAAGCGGCAGGCCATTTCCGCCGAGCCCACGGCTTTTGACATCCAGGACCTCAGCCATGTCACCCTGCCTTTCTACCCCAAGAGCCCACAGTAAGCCGTTGTGTCCGTGTGGCGTCCCTGTGGTGTGGTCGATCTCGCTCTCTTCCCCTTGTCTCTGTCTCTGTCGCCCGTGCTCTCCCTCCACTCCGCCCTGTGGATCTGCCGCCTGCTTTCCCATCGCTTCTCATCTTCAGAAATCGCTTCTCCCTTCCCGACGCCCCACTCTTGCCTCTTCCCCCCCCCCACCCCGCCTCTCCTAAGCCCTAAACTCTTGGCATCTGATGGGCTGCCACCTTTCCAAAGCCACATCCAGCCTTCAGCATTTCTCTGTGCTCTTGTCAGGAATCGAGGTACCTCGGTGCCCCCTTCCTGGGGGAGGATTCCCCCCCCCCAGTGTGAAAATGCTGTGTCTGTTCCCCTCTTCCCAAATTATCACAACAGCATCGTCAGACTGGCTCCCTACCAGCGTGGTATGTGTTTCTGTCTGGGTTTTCTTTCTCTTTTTCTTTTGGGTGGTTTCGGTTATGGCTTCTTGACCAGGCAGTTTGGAGGTAGCATGTCGAATTCCCTAACCTGAAGATTTTGGGGTGGGTGTGGATGGAGGGGCTTGGGGGGTTTCCATTCATTCCATTTGGGAGCTGTTTATTTATTTATTTAAGGGAAGCCAAAGAGCCTCATCTTAAAGACCATCAGGTTTGGTCCTTAAGAGTATATAAGAGACAGGTAGGTTTTAAGGTGCCTCAAAACTCTTTGCTATCTTTGGTACAAAAAGACTAACCCAACTAATACCCTGGGAAATGTTGGCAGAAGCAAAAGGCAATATTTTTGCTAACATGCTTGCCGCTGAGGCTCATTTTCTCTGGTGACTGGGCATGGAGAGGCAAAATTCTGTAGAGGAATTTCTAATTTTTTTAATGGCCTTTTAAAAAGTGATCTGACACCTTTCTGGGCTGTTTCGAGGAGTGCAACTGCTACATATCCAGGGGACAAGGTGAGAGAAAGATCTGCCACCAAACTATGATTAAGTAGGGTTAAACAGAAAGCAGATGTAAAAATGTCACTATCTTTCTCCCTCTATCATTTTCTCCTTTCATTTTCAAATGAGAGTTGAACATAAAAGGCTTGTATACAGCCCTTTGCTTTCAGCACTTCATTTCTTCCTGCACCTGAAAATAACTGAAGTTTCTCTTTCCATTTCTGATAAGAGTTTATCTTGGCTTTAATCTCTCTCACCTTTTGAGTGGTGGCATTTTTTTTCTCCTTTTTTGTATGGGAAAGAAAGGGCTTTTTGAATCACTTTATTCTTTCATCCTAAGCTCTGTCTGCTATTCCTTACTGGTCTCTTTGAGTGGGGCAGTGGTGTGCTGCAAAGAAAGATCAGAAACACCTGAGATCATGGCTTTCTGAGATCGTGGCTTACGTTTCTCAAAAGAAAGAAGTCAGATCTCCTTTGGCCTCATTCTCTTTCTAATCCAAGCTGTGGAGAGAGGCTTGTTGCAAGGATTTGATAATGAGGGGAAGACATGCTACACACACTTTGCATTTCTCTTATCACGTGTCCTACTTTAGCCCTACCACTCCAAGTATGCAACCTGCCTATGCAGCAGCCTGAGCATGTCGAATGAGAATATGGGTTTCTTCGGTGGTCCTCCCGTACCCCAAAAGAAACCTTGGATTCATGCTGCCAACTTTGGCATTTCCTGCTCATAATTTATGTTGTCCCTCAGGCATAGCATTGCCAGTGCAGGATTCCCTTTTGATCCCTCTCCTTTCCCAATTCTACTGTTTCCTCTAATGTATCTTGAGCTTTTTCAGAGACGCTTCGGAGTTCATCAGGCCCAATTGGTGTAGTGAAGCTGACAGGGTTTTTGAAAGAGGAGGGCAGTCAGGGTGGGGGAAGGTGCCTGGTGCTTGCTCTTTTTTAAAATCTCACCATCTGATGTGACACAGTGTGGTTATCTTTACCTTAAAATATTGGGAGTAGTATCTTTGCAGTGATAGTCAGTTGCTGTTCATTTAATTGTCTTGAAAAGATACACATTTATGCAGAGGCATAAAATCTTACAGTGAATTCCCACCAAACTGAACAAGATCTGCTCCGAATGTTTTGGAGTTCTCTAAACATTCTGTACAGAATCGTATTAGATCTCTTCCTTACTTATCATGCATATTAATATATAATAATTACATGCTAACATACTTAACAACATGAGGTGTTTCTTATTCATTGTTCATCGATTTGGGGTTCTCAGAGTTACCAACCATTTGCTTATTTTGAGAAAAAAGTTTGATCTAACATACTAAGTCATGTATTTCAGCGCAATGGGTGCCTTTATTCATAAAGGTGAATAGATACCATCTTATGTTCAATACTATCCATCATTATTAGCTAAATGAATCCACATCTAAACAGTAATAGTTAGGTCTCTACTGTTGATGACTGATAAAGGATAAAATGTTGTCCTAGATGGAAATCTAAACTGTAAGACTCGGACTTATGAGTTGGTAAAGTGACATTGAAACTTATTCTATCATGCATTTATAGCGTGTTTAATGAGTTTATTTAAATACCTGGCTGGCCACCACTGAAATAGAATGGCTGTTTAAGCTAGACTTAGGAGCGAGTCTAGCATGAATCTTTACGCTTAACTTGAACAGTGTAACGGTTTCATATTGAACCGTAGAAAAATATGCCAAGCTCACATATGCAGCTCAAGCTCTTGGTGTTAAAAATGTTTTACACAGGCTTAAGTTTGATTCATAAATCTAAAATTGAGCTCAGTTTTTGGCAATGATAAGGGCATTTGTAACATGTTGGCGCTGACTGTTAGGAAAGTCAATTGCCAACCCATTCCATCTTTGCTGTGTTGCTGTTCAGCAAACTACTTGAATAATTTCTTTCGTTCAGTGCATGTAATGCCAATCTGGGTACGTAGTGGGGCTATCGAACAATTGCTGTGCCACCTGGATAGCTGGCAGAGACATTGGTTTGAATTCAGCACATTGAATGGTTTAGGCTCTGAGTCTGGAGTATACGATGAGGACAAAACCAAGGTAACATTGTCGGAGAGGCTGAGAGAAACATTTCATATCATTTACCAAGATGCAGATTAAATCACTGAATTGAAAAAGTTCACACAGTTAATAAAAACAAAGATTTTTTTCTCACTTCGGTGTTATGTTCCACTAAAAGTACAGAAGAACTAACATTCTGTTAGAACAAATGCCCCAATTTACATTCCATTCTGCTGAGACATGAAGTACTGTGAGATTACAACACTGTACATGCTTCATAATTGTAGCCAGGAATAACCAGGGCAAAAATCCCCAGGGAATGGAGAACAGATTTGTTCTCTTTCCCATCTCCTAAATGTCCTTAATATACATTTTTTTTAATGTATGACTAATGTCACAATTTTCCTTCGCTCAAATGTTTGATAAAATATGACTGGGGCTTTCCTGTGTCCTGTTGTGTTTCTGGTTTCTCTCAACTCCTTTTTCTACAATAGTCATGACATTTAGATAGGATGCTCTGGCATTTATTCTGAGGACTACAGAAAAAGAGGCCTGTTATGCTGGATGGATAGTTCTCATTTAGGCACAAGTGTCTTCTTCCGTAAGTGCCAAAATCTTCTTTAAGTCTTCTTCTTCTTCTTCTGTAAGTGCCAAAATCCGATTCAAAATATTATAAGTAGGGAAGTTTTATTCAGGGCAGCTTTTTCTGTTCTACTCTGAACCTGTCTGTAAGATTTACAAATGTCTTGGGAGTGAAACTCTTGAGGTTTTTTTTTTAATTGGTACCATATCACATGGTACAATTTTAATTGGTACAATATATTGGTACAATATCACATGTAGTAAAAAAAGAAAAAAAGGTAAAGGAGTCCCTGTAGATTTTATGAATTGTCTAGTCATTGAATTGTCTAGTCATTGCGAATTATAGTGTTCATTTCCATTTTAAGGCCATTGAGCCAGCGCTGTCCAATGACATCAGACAGTGCAGTCATGTGGTCAGCATGACATCATGGAGCACTGTTACCTTCCCACTGAGATGGTACCTATTTATCTATTCTCATTTGCATGCTTTCGAACTGCTAGGTTCGACAAGAAATGGGGCAAGAACAAGAGCGTGCCCGGTTGCAAATGGGTTTCGAACCTGGACTGTTGGCTTTCCAGCCAACAAGGCCAGTGTCTAAACCGCTGAGCCACTGTGCTGTCCATCATATTTAGTAGGATGACTAAATAGGATGTCTGGAAACTTCTTTTCACCCTCAAGCCATGATCATTCTCATGACCGGCCTTTTAACTGGTGTTCACATGGCTGGAACGTAGAACATCTTTATGCAAAACTTTACAATTTCTGGAAGACAGTGGCTATTTTTTATTTCATGAACTTCCTTGGTATTTTAACATATTAAATTTGTATTTGGAGAAGGGAAGATGTTGTAAGCTGCATCTTCTACCATGTTTGACGGTGCTGTGGAATCCTGCTGAATTTATGGACTGCTTTAACATAGTAGTGGATCAAGTCATATAATGTAAGGGAGAGTAAAGAGACTGTCACGATATGTTCAGAAAGTGGGCAGAGAAAGAATGAGAAAGGGAAGTACTTTCCATCAAACATTGTTTGCGAGATAATGTAGGCAGCAGCATATCATGGTGTGGCAGATAATGGGAACAGGGTGAATCAGTAGGAACCCAGAGTAATGTTATCTAATAAATTTTGGAATTAGAAGAAAATTCAAGTGAGTACTAATATGACGCTCAGTTTGAGTCTAGAGATAACTCAAGTCCATTTTTTTTTGTTTTCTTCAAAGATGTGCCTTGGCTTCCTGATCTCTCTCCCCTTTCTGGCTTGAATGCTTCAGAGGAAAGGGAGTGGGGAAAAGCAGACCCCTGTTTCAAAATCTTTTTCCAATGGTCTACTGGTCTGCCTTTTTGAAAAGGACATATTGGAAGGATTGTTGTAATATTTCTTGCTTTGGAGTTTTTTAAATAAATTTTATTTTAAAAAAATACCTGTTGTCTGAAGTGTTCCATGGGGAAACTTAAACCTCTAAAGGAGACACACAGCATTTTTTACAAGGCGCTAATTTCCTTTTATGACTCTTAGAAACTGTCATGGATTTGATATGGTAATGATGAAGAAGCAAGCATACTTAAAAAAAGAACACACAACCCAATATACAGTACATGAAAACACAAAGTCTTGAAGCAGATGAGGGAAAGTGTGAAGTTTCCCCAATGTAATTCCATCAAATATATTTGTCCAGAAAAAACAATGACAATCAGTTACACCAACTGGCAGGTGTAGGTGCCACAATCCAGTTTATTTGAAAGTATCTCCAGGAAGAGAAAGGATATTCTAGAGGATTACAGTATATAGGTCAAGCTATGATTTCATTAATTTCCTGTAATTGACAACCCTCTTTTTCTGGTTCCATACTGTATAAATGTCCCATTTTGACATGATCATTTGCATTAGGATCATGTACAATGATCACATTTCCATTTAGACTCTGTTTTTAGGGAGAGTTTTCTCTCTTACTGATGGTCACTTAAAACTAACCATATAGCAGAATTAGAGAGGAAGCTCATTACAGCAAAGCTGCATAAATCTTTTTAAGTAACGTTTTCCTTTTCTACAATGAGCTACTAACTGGAGAATAAAAGCAGTTTCTCCCTTCCCTGAGCTAAGGTTTGTTTCACATTAGCTAGTTTTATTTGTGTGGATTCAGTAAAACAGTTTCCACTTTTGCTGATTGAGGCAGATGATTATTATGAACCTGTTAGATCCTTTGTTCTTTCCTGCGAAAGAATAATTTGCAAATATTTGCTCCAATAGGATTTGTAATAGGTAAATTTGTAATAGCAAAGTTGGCTATGTAGATATGTGAACAGATTTTCCTCACTTATTTCTCTTAAATGTATGTCATAAATCAGGAACACATTTGAAGCAAGAATTCTCCTTTAACTATAGTTTTCTTTTAAAAAATAACTGTACTACTTATAATTTGACTGCCATCCAGTCAGCTCTATTGAATCCAGTGGAATGTTCTTTTCAGTAGACATATACAGGTCTGTTATTCAGAAGTAAATTCCATTCATTTCTGTGAAAATAAATAAATGGATGCCTAGGTATGTGACACCATAAAATGCATTTGAAACATCCTGTACTAAAACTTCCTGTACAAATAAAATCAATACAAGTTGATTTTATTTCATCAAGTTGGTTTTATTCCCCATTTGGGATACTTTGTTGACATTTTCTTATGAAGCAGGACTTTTGCCTTCTAACTAAGCCTGAACTGCTAGACCAAAAAGAAAAGTGATTTAAAAATGCTGACTTACAGACTTCATACCAAATGTTGGCTCAGACTTTAGACAGATGTGCATGAATGGAAGGTAAGATGAAATTGCATAAATTTGTATCTACAAAATACAAAGAGAATGTAATTATCTGACAGAAAGGTTAAATTGGCCAGATAGGTAAGATCTGGCCTGGATCTACAGTATCTGTTGCTGTCAGTTGCTAAAGAAATAGAAGTGGGGTCCTTCATAGGAAATACGCTGTAGCATAGGGGTGAGCAGCTATGGCACCTGTACGACCTGTGGACTTCAATTATCAGAATTCCTAAGCCCACATGGAGTTGAAGTCCACACCTTATAAAGGGGCCATTTATAAGTTGCCCACCTCTGCTCCATAACTACCTGCAGCTTTTCTATTGGATTTGGACTTGACTGGAAAGCTAAGGGAGAGAACAGGAACTATACATGCTGTACCCTATGTTTCTTGTTTCTGTGCTAACACATCTAATACAAGACAGTGGAATCTTGTTCCACAAACCCAGATAGTAATTTTCTGGATCTGCCTTCCCTAAATTGCTGTTATTAGTCATGAACTTGTTTTCTGCTTTCAACATGATAAAACATTCTGTGAAGCCTGACTCTTCAGATGACTATACCATATAAATGACCCAATGTGCCTTACCCCACCAGTCAGTATAATTTATCAGGACCTTCTGATGCCCTCCAGATGTGTGGGTTGATGATTCTTATACTTACCAGCCACCAGGACTTTGATAACTGGAGGCAAACAGATCAGATTTCAGGGTATGGAAGGCTGATTTGTATAATACAAAACTGTCCTGTATTGTGCAGAGTTCCAATCTCAATACTGCACAACTTAATTTATGGCCTGTATTCCAATCTAATTATTAGACTTGTGCTTTCCAAATATTAATCACCCACCCTCTGCATAGTTTATTGGGGAAACTAAATGAAGATTTGTGGGGCATGTTATTTTATTGGAGAAGGGCTGTCCTCTTTCCCCAGTAGAGATGGACGGGAGGAAAGGAGCATCATTCCTTTTCTGACTGCTGTTTGCTCATAAGGCCTAGACATTTTTTTTTTTAAAATTCCTCCCTTGTCTGCTTAGCGGTGGAGGGTCTCCACTGTATCCTAGCAACCAGAGGCTAAAATGCTAGTCTTTTCCCCATCTCTGTCTCTTTAGTTGCCTTGATTATGTCAATAAGGTGGCAGGGCTGGGGCTTTGGATAAGTCGGCTGAGGATTAACTTGGGGTGACAGGTCCCCTCTGTGGGGCAATTTCAGAGCTTTTTCAAGCCTCTGTGTGGTGCAGTTGTTGGGTCCTCCTAGCCCTCGCTCCTGCTTACCAAGGCATCCTGTGTGGTGAGGATTCAACTGTGTGTGGGATATTCGAACTGTGCAGCGTAAGGGTGAGCTGTCTTTTTGGATCTGCTTGCTTTCTCTTGCTCATTTCTGCCTCCAGCCTCATTATATATTTCGAGAGCTTTGCACCTGTATTGTGTTTTACTCCATTGACAACGCGTATATGTGAAGAGTAAGCCAACAGAGATGCAACGGGGCATTGTTAAGTCCTGTAACTTACGGGTCATACATGATTAGTCTAGAAAAGAACATGATGAATAATCTGAATGACTGTAATTGTATAATTTCGGCTCACTTAAATGACAGGTAGTCTTGTAGGTATACAGGACTACCTGTCATTTAAGTGAGCTGAAATTATACAGGTATATTTACCTCATGTAGACTTACAAACACAGTTGGGACTGGAACTTCCATTACTAAGCAAAATGGTTCTTAAATGAGTCAACCTTGATTTTGTGATATATTTTTTTGCTGCAGCCATTAAGTGAATCATACAGTCATTAAAGAAATCCAGCCTCCTCCATTGATTTTGCTTGTCGAAAGCCTCTGGGGAAGGCGGTAAATAGCAATTATGTGACCACAAAGTTGCTGCAACATTTTTAAATGCAAGGACTGGGTCATAAGTGATTTATTTTCGGTGCTGTCTTAACTTTGAACAGTCATTAAACAAATGGTTGTAAGTCAATGGCTATCTGTATACAGGTAGTCCTTGACTTACAACACAATGGAGCCCAAAAGTTCTGTTGTCAAGTGAGGCATTTGTTATGTGAGTTTTGCCCCATTTTACGACCCGCGTTGCTACAGTTAAGTGAATCACTATAATTGATAAATTAGTAACCTGGTTGTTAAGTAAATCTGGCTTCCCCATTGACTTTGATTGTCAGAAGGTCACAAAAGGTGATCACATGACCCTGGGACACAGCAGCAGTCATAAATATGAACCAGTTGCCAAGCATATTAATTTTGATCACATGATCATGGAGATGCTGCAAATGTTGTAACTGTGAAAAAGTCATAAGTCCCCTTTTTCAATGTCGTTGGAACTTTGAATCGTCACTAAACTATTGTAAGACAAGGACTTCCTGTATCTTGAACGCAGGTAACTTAAGTTGTGGAAGATTCAACTTCCTTCAGTTGTGGAAATTCACTTGGTGACTTTGGGTCAGTCATTATATATTTAACATGGGGACAAAAAATGGAAAGAGAAACTGTTCCATGGGTCTCTTCAAACTCCTGGTAGGATATAAGTGTAATGCTTGGATGTTAAACTCTCTCACTTAGCTATTTATATTTTAGTTAAACATTTTATAGAGCAGTGACTTTGGGTGGTGTACAAAGATTAAAATCACCCTTACAACTCATAGGACATTTTGGTTAAAATATTACTACTACTTCCATTTCTGCGGTGAAAGGATCTGCTAGTGACATCACTGTTGCCCGGTTGGGGGCTTCCTTCATGTCACCATAAAGTTGCCCGCTAAAGTGGCATCCATTTATCTATTCTTGGTCACCTGCTTTCAAACTGATGGGTCAGCAGGAGCTGGAGCGTGTGATGAGATCTCACCCTGCCCTACGGCAACAACGGGGTCTCCAACATGAGCCTGCTGATCATCAGCTCAGGCTCTTAACCTCGTCAGCCACCACACTTCTTAATTGGTTAATTAAATTGATTAAACTAGCAGCACCCCAAGCAAAAAAAGTCACAAAAGTAGCCTTGCTTAACACCTAGGGCAGGGGTAGGGAAACGTGGCTCTTTTATCACTTATGGACTTCAACTCCCAGAATTCCTGAGTGAGCCATAAAAGGTTCCCCATCCCTGACCCATTGGTTTTTCAGTTGTGAGGGAAATCAATTTTTGACTAGAATGGGACTGTTTATTTAGGACATATTAAACAGTCCCACTCAAGTCAAAAATTGATTTCCCGGCGTCTGTGGAGAAAGGCTGTTACACAGGTCAGGCACAGGTCAGGCCACAGAGAAGACATGACTCTGGAGTCCAACATGGTTTTTGATTCAAGGGACTTGGAAAGTGCTCTCGTGCTAGACCTGTAGGAGAACAAGAGAAAAGCCAGTCCCTCCACTAGAATGGTCCTATGCCATGTAGGGCTATTTTACCTGGGAATAAGCACTGACATGCATTTCTTAAAGTAGTAAATAAAAAGGGTGGTCATGGACTCTTGGCTGTAGGGGCTAGCTTTTGCTGTGAGGTCCCATTCTGGTTGGGAGGAATGCAGAGAATACGCTTGGTGTTCTTATCTCATATTTCTGTCTCATCCAAGTTTATTTTTAGTATTTGGGAACAAAGAAAACAGGGTAGTTGGACTCAGAACCTCTAGTTCTGGGTTGCTTGTCCCTTTTTTTGTGGGCAGCTCACACCGTCATTTCCCAATGAACTGGGCATGCCTGCATTTAAAGATTGACACTGGTAATTAGTTTCTGAGCTCATTTCAAAGCCTTTTCTCGATGTGGCAGCATTAGAAGTGTGCTTTGATGGTTAGACAATATTTTCCCCATTAAACTAACGGTAATAGGGTGAAATAGACTTCTTTTTCTCTCTCTTACCTCTTGCCTTTACTTTTTACTCTTTACTAACTAAACTCTTTTTCAGCACTTTGCATCATGCTGCTTATCTTGAAAGGGAATCATGAAATGTGTAAGTATGGGTATAAAAATGTAAGAAGCCATGATAAGCCTCCTCCTTGGCACAGAAATCCTATCCTTTGTTTCCACAAATGTAATATTCACAGGTAGTTGTACAAGTTGTGTGGCTAACTGTCGACAGTCTCATTGCTCTTCTCCATGACTAGCAATTATAACAAAGATGCTCAGATATAAGGGTTCCATCTATATGTATCACAAAGTTAAAAGAACAGTGGAAATATTTCCCAGGCTTTTAGAAATTTCCACAGTCTATTGCTTTCAATAAATAGTAAATTGTATTTTACTATTTCAGACTCGCAATGACAGCCATACAGTTAGTACTACTATGTTAAAAAATAAACACACCAAAAAAAAGAGAGTGTACTTATAAAATAGTTGCCAGGAATAAATAGCCTGATTTTATCCCCAATGCCCATTTTTCCTAGATGTAATGGAAATATTTATTCACACAACTTTCATTTACTTTCCAGGACAGCTCAGACAACCTTTTGTGAGCTCAGTATAAATTAAGCCTGTGTGGATAATGATATGAAGATAAATATTTTGAAATTCCTGCCAGAAATGACACGCAGTGTGCTATAATATTAAAAACACATCAGTCAACTGGGTGAATTCTTGAGGGCTCCAACCCCAAGAGTACTGTTAAGTATTGGGTTTTAAGGAGACCATCTTAAAGCTATTAAATATCCTTAGCTTCAGAAACTGGTACCATTTTGACATGCACTTAAGATGTTGGATGCAATACTCTTCTTCATAAACACTATCCACAGAGTTAGGTCTGCCTTCAACATAAACACATCCTTTGTGCTTGTAAATTAACTACACTGAAAAACATTGAATTGTATAAGGGAAGTCTATATACAGTATATAAAAGTAAAATATCACTCATGCATCATCACAAAGTCTCTAGAATCGTAAAGCCTACAAATTGAAATTTGGCACGTATGTTTCTCTTGGCTTCTAGGTGCTCACTAAGAAAGGGTTTTTCGAAATGATCATCAGCAAATTCTGTTTCAATTTCCAAACAGCCCTCAACTCACACACTGACAGGATGCTAGCCAGATGAATACTGATGGATGCTGGTAGGCAGAGGCCGAATTCCCCCCCCCTTATTTCCCCCCCCCAAAAAAAACTAAGCCCCACCACATAGTTTTGTAGCAAAACACGGGTATCGAGCTAGTAATTGTTAATGTCACTTTTTAAAAGCATGTGATATTTCACCCACAAATACAGGTCAGTGCAGTACATTAAACTTATATACTCCTAGGCATGAAGCAGTCCCGCACAAAGCTTATTATCTTTCACAAATAGACTGTCCTATACTTCTTGCAACAAGTCAATAGCAATCTATTTCTTCCAGTTATTATATTATTCCATACTTTTTAATTGCCCTTTAATTAATACTTTTTGCTGCAGTCTTACTGATTATAAGAAGCTGCTAAGCCAGCCCTTTATGAAAGAATGATACAGTCATAACTGTTAATCTGTCTCTCCTGATTCTACTTTTTCCTGCATTTTCAATTTGTTATTTCCACAGATTTTTTGCCCTTTTAAGGCAAATAGCTTGTTCAGTGTTAGGCCTTGATTTTAAACAGATCATTTAAAAGGCTATGTGTGGCTTGGGTTCTTTTTAAGAATCTTTCTCAATCCCTATGTCATTGGCATCTGGTGTTGTGTGAAGTTATTGAACTGGGAGATATTGGTTGAACTACTAGTCAGTGGGAAAAACTAGCGCTGGGAAAGCAGAGTAATGGATCTTTAAATAGTAAAATGGGTTCTTATCATTTGCACTTCTTCTGTAATTTATCTGCACTGTTCCTCAGCAACAATGATTGAGTCTTCATTGACATTGCAATACATTTTGGGGAGAAATTCATGAAGTTGGTGAAGCAAAGAGTTGGTATATTCCAATGACTTTCTGACTCTCTGTCTAACTAATTTTTTTTTATTTTGACTGATGAAGTTACTTGGATGAGTAGCAAAACATCTCAAAATTAATAAACATTGGTTCAGTTGCCATGATTTTACCTTTTTAAAGATACTTTTGGTCTGGGTGATTGAATATTTATTGACATATTGCAACACATTTTTGGGAGAAACCACTGGAGTTGGTATGGCACAAGTTGGTTTGTTCCAGTGACTCTCTGACTCTTTATCTAACTAAATTTTTCATTTTGACTGATGAAATTACTTGGATGATTAGTGAAACATCTCAGGTTAACAAACTATGATCCATGATTTTAACCATTTTTAATGATATTTCACAAAATACAGTACTATAAATTGCAGAATAAGACCAAATAATGAAGTGCCTTGTAGCATCTTGAAAATCAACATGTATATTATAGCATATGCTGTTATAAACCATAAAAATCTTCAAAGAATATATAAGATTATCCTAAGTTTAAAATGCATCTACACCCATGCTTAAGGGGATGATTATACTGAGTGGGATTTTAGAGCCCATTGACCTGAGAAATATACAGATAAAGATAACTATATTAATGCATACAGTTCATGAAAACATTATGGTAACATAGTTCTTACATTGGTGAGCTGATTGACAAATATAATCTGAGGATGATGGTAGTGAATTTTTTTTCGTAGCAAACCACCACTGTTCAAGCTAGAACAGGTACAGCTGAATCTCTTAACAATGAATAGTAAGTTTGCCATTTTTGCATTGAAGATTTTTGTTCAATAACAGCTACATTAATATCAGCAAAGGAGCCTCCTGAGAAGTTTAAGTATTTTCCCATTATTTCCTTAATATTGTCATTCCTTCAGTATCTGTTTCATAATGGACTTTTGCATAGAGGATAGTCTGTTTGTCATAAATGCACCATGATAAGTCACTGATAGCACAAGGCACATTACATCAAAAACTGAAATGGGTAATGAACTGTATGAGGTTGTGGGTGATACAAGGTAGAATGTCGATAAATGCAGAGGGGTTTTGGGTTCTGGGTATGCCACAGAGACAGATTATAGGTTTGTATCTTTGCAATGTGGGTTGGTATGGCTAATCATCCATTTTACTTCAAAAGTAATAAAGCCAAGAACCCATGAGAAAAACATGTTTCAGGGTGTTGTAGATCATTGATGATGCATTTGAATAGTTTCACTTGGGATCTAAATCTATTCTTTTCTGGTCTTCTCTTGATACATACCTATTACTCTTCCCAGGTAACCAGTTCAGCTTTTTGACACATTTTTTTATTACACTCTTCTGCTGTAAATTTAATAACAACAATAATAGATACAGAATGACTGTGACAAAAGAAAGAAAGGTAGTCCCAATAGTATTATAGATGCCTTGGGTGCAATCTGGAGCATCATTTGAATACCCTCGGCATTGACAAATTCACCATCAGTCAATTACAAAAGGCAACTTTACTCAGAACAGCTTAAATCCTGTCACGATATCTGTAATACCATCAAACACCCACATCTGCCTATCCCAGGTCCTTAGAAAGGACTCAATAAATAGAAATGCCAAATGCAATCTGAACATCTGGCTGACTGTGTCAACGAACCACAAAACAATTACGAGATGGAATTGGAAAGAATTGGATACAACAACAAAAAAAAAGTTTTGCTAGATTTTAATCAAAGGATGTCCTACTCCTATTTTATAAGTAAATATATCTATATTTTGCTTTATTTGAATATAAACTTGTTTCTGGTTAAGCATTTTATCATGATTCCAGTACTGGTCTATGGATAAGCATTTAAGCCAAGATTTTATACTTAGTTTGCATGGTTGCATGGGTTGTACATAATACTATCTAATAAGTGCCATTTTCTCACTGTCTGTTGTATATAACAGGATTGTGCAATAGGTGAACAAGGCCATTATTGTGATCTGCTGGGCACTTGAAAAATATTCCCTATTTTAAATAGCTCCAGGATGTCATCTTAAACTGGTCCACTGGGAGGGGGGTGATGACATTTGTTTGATAAAGTACAGATTATTCAGATCTTTTAACAATTTTATTAGGGGCTAAATGCCAGTGAGGTCAAAGTCTCTGTGTTGAGGAACAATTATAATCATTTACTGCAGGTAAATGGTAGTAGTTAATCTTTGCAGCACATTTGAATGGTATAGAAAATACTGAAAGCTCAGAGGTTTTCCTTTTCTTCTCTCTTGCTCAGATTGAACTGGTATTTATGGCATAACCTTCTCCAGTCTCTCAGACTAAGCCTGACAGAATTGCTCTATTACTCTTTAATACAATTGATGGTTTACAGGAACTCTTGAACTGCTACATTGTAGATTTCCTTTGCCCTCCAAAGTAGAACTGAGGCAAAATGAAAACACAATTCTGTGTTTTAAGTTTTGCAGATCTAGGTTGCAAGTCATATCCAATCTATTGTTTTCACTGCAATTACACAGAAGAGAAAATAAGTTGTCCTTTGCTATTGTTTATTTTCAAATGTTTATTTCTTTCCAGATATACCAAATATTTATGTACACCTAATTTCTCGATTTATGATGAGTTGCTTCATAACCATTTACCAATAGGCAATAACTCAAAAGTTACTACTACCACCATCTGCTACTTCTACCATCACTCCAACAGTCACATGATCATATGTGGCTTGGCCACAGGCTCTCATTGATGACCCATTGCAGCACCTCTCAACCACATGATCATGTGTTGCATTGGTTTTTTCACTGCTTTCTGGCAAAATAAAAATGCTCATTAGAAAAGATGGATTTGGACTTACAACCACGTGATTTGCTTAACAATCATAAGGACTTACTTAATGACCAATTTAAAAATGGTACAATATAGTCCTTGATTTACAATCTCAGTTGAAATCAAAATTTGCATCGCTAAGCCAGGCAGTTGTTAAGTGGGTTTTGCCCCATTTCATGACCATTTTTTTTGCCACAGTTGTAAAGCAAATCACTGCAGATGTAAAGGGAATCGTACAGAGCTTAAGCAAATCTGGCTTCCTCATTGACTTTGCCAGAAGCCAGCTGGGAAGGTTACAAATGATGATCGTATGACAGTTACCAAGCACCTGAATTTTGACCACATGGCCATGAGAATCCTACAATGTGTGTGTTTTTACAATGTGTAAAAACTGGTCATAAGTCACTTTTTTCAGTGCTGTTTTATCTTCAAACAATCCCTGAATAAATGGTTGTAAATCGAGGACTACCTGTAGTAAAATTGAATTTGGTCATGCGGTGACTCAGCTTACAACTACAAATCTTACAACCAAAAATTCTTGGCTCAACTGTAGTCATACATTGAGGGCTACCTATATGTGCATATATATGTACCTCAATTAAAACCTGCTTTAATGGATGATATAATGCTCTTGGATGCAAAAATTATATATAGATACTGTTCTCTCTCCTACTTTAACCTTTGTTTTCAAAGCAATGTTCTTCAGTCTATACTGTGTTTCCCAGAAAATAAGACCTGGTCTTATTTTCTTTTGGGTTCCAAAATAAGCACTGGGGCTTATTTTCAGGGGATGTCTTATTTTTTTTCCATGTACTTGAAGAGTACATGGGAGGCCGCTTCTTCTGCTTGCTTGGGGTGAAGCAGAAGGCCGCATATCGTGCCAGGGTGGCCACCATGAGGAGAGAGGTGGAGCTGCCCCACGCGCCCTGCACCACCTTACCTCAGAGCCCCCACAGCCAGGCTATCCATGCCCTGACATCCACCTTGCCTTGCGGATTCAGAGGCTGCCAAACTCCCACATGACTCTGAGAGACTTGCATTTTAAACATTAGAAGCAGTAAAAGAAAAAGAGCATGTACATCCAGTAAAGTAAACCCAATGTATCAGAAGAAGAAAAAAAAGATAGATCTTGACAACATGTTAACTTCAGGCTTGGGAGGAAATCCAGTTTTTCAAAGATTTTTGAAATAGCTCCATTGTGGGTGGGGGACATACAAATATTTTGGGGTTGGGGCAAGGCTGTTTCAGAGGCAGGTGCTATGACGGGAGATGATGTAGATTACTTCCTAGATGATGTAGATTACTTTGCTTTATTGAGGGAACCCAAAGCATGTCCACTTTGCCCAATGTTTCTGGAAGAGCAGAACTTTTTCTTTCAGTAAAAATACAGGCCTTGTAACATGAAGTGTTTTACAGATGATAATCAATCCCTGGCAAGCATTGTACTTTGCCTGGTGGTTAGAATGCAGTATTGCAGGCAAACTCTGCTGGCAGCCTGGAATTCCATCCTGATGGGCTCAAGGTTGACTCAGTCTTGCGTTCCTTCCTTGGTCAGTAAAATCGGGACCCAGATTGTGGGGGCAATATCCTGACATTGTAAACCATCCAGAGAGTGCTGTAGAGCATGGTGAGGTGACATATATGCCTACCTGCTATTGCTATAGCTCTTGAAGCGTTGGTAACACATGGGTGCCATGTCCAGCACTGCCTGAGCTATATAGCAATAGCTCTTAAGACTTATGCAGCCCTCTCTAAGCAATTTACACTGTTAGCATATTGCCCCCAACAATTTGGGTCCTCATTTTGCTGACCTCAGAAGGCTGAGCCAACTATATTGTGGATCAGCTGTAGCTTCCAAGTTTCTTCAAGAGCAGCCCTATGAAGAGCACATAGCAATAATAGGCTATTTGTGAGGTGATTAGGGTATGAGCCTATGGGAGCCTTATGAGCCTCCCACAATAGTGTTGGGTGCAACTGGCATCACAGGTAGATCCTTGCAAGGATCTTCTGATTTATTCTCCAAGCAGGAGCTGTGAGATAATGATCTACTCACAAGCATTTATTTTGTTGATGTCTTTCCTCTGGTGAAATTAAGACAACACACATAGTTTTCTTTCTTTCTGCAACAACGGTGAGATGTAGCTGTGAAATAATGGGCTGTGTGTCTCACGGCTTTGTGGAGATTGAAATTTGGGTCTCTCCATCTTGTTCATCATTCTTACCTCCACAGATGTGGCATTCAGATTCCAAAAGCTACTTTGTTTGGAAGTTTGTTCAGTTTCTTTCGCTTCTCCCAAATTAACTGTTTACCAAACTTAAACATTAGCGATTATACCTGTTAGAGTCCATGTCAATATGTGATTAGATAATTTTCTCTTGGGTTCACAAGGGCAGAAAGGGATGCTTTTACATGCAGAACAAACAGATAATAGAATAGTAAATACTTGATGAAAATAAGCTTCATCTAATCTGTGTCGGTGACAAGGTATTCTTGATTTTGAAACACGAAAAATCACCCAAGAGGCAGAGCACACAAACACAGTATAATAAGAATTATTGAAGAAGCTGGTATATTCATTATGTGGAAAATTATTAATAAGAATAAGCATTTCCATTATGAATGCACAGTTATGCCACAAATCTGCCTATTATATTTAAAGACTACGAATACCACTTTAACATACTACTGCTGACAGGATAGCTATTCACCAGATTGCAGCTTCTTACATAGGTTGTGTCATTTAGGCTTTTTCAGCTTGGCATATTGCAGATGTGATAAGAAAATGTGGCAAGGCATTAGGGAATCCTGGGAGTTGTGAAAGCTGTTTAAATACTATTTTGAAGTTGTGTCAAGCTGCAGTACCAGAATTCAAGTTGAGAAGTGGAATTCTTTGTAAACCACTGCTTTGAGAGAAAATAAATTCATAGTTAAAAACAATCCTATGTTTTTTTAGAAAAAATATTTTTCCAAAATGTTGGCTAAAGAATGTGTTTATGGAGAGGAGGGTCAGATTTTCACATTTACATAGTTCACTTTTGAAATCTGAAAATGCAGTTGCTTTGATACTGGATTGTTCATGATGATATTTTCAGAAATACTCCAAGAGTAGTTTGACTCGATTAAAAGTGTAATTAATTCCTCTGGTTGATGTGCCATTTCTTCTACCCTCCAAAAAAACCTTCAGACTGTAGTTTGGCGAAAAGCAGTCAGGAAAGAAACTTCAGTTTCTTCTCCAAATTATACCTATTATTGTTTATTTCAAGGTGTATAAAAAGTGTTGCAAGAGAGATATCTAAAACAGGGATCTCCAACCTTGGCAAACTTTAAGACTCGTGGACTTCAATTCCCAGAATTTCTCAGCCAGCAAAGCTCTAAAGAAAGTATCACTAGAGCAATGGCTCCCAACCGTTTGGGCTCCAAGGATCGGTTCCATGGAGGGTGGTTTTTTTGGCAGACTGGTTTCATATGCTGCCACATGTGTTCATATGGATCCCACATGTGTACAGATAGGGCTTTACTCGCTTGTACGGACTGGTTCCTGGCAGGTCATGGAGTAATGCTAGTTTGCAGCCCAGAGGTTAGGGATCCCTCCACGAGAGAATGAAGTGGGATTGCCTTTCCCACTCTTTCAACTTCAGCATTTATAACTAGGCATAAACACATGCACACTCTTCCCATATACACATCTTCTTATAAACTATTATTAATAACAGAATAAGAGACCTGGAAGAGACCTGGAAGGTCTTCTAATCCAACCCTTTGCTCAGGCAGGAGACCCAAATATCATTTCAGACAATCTCTTCTTGAAAACCTCCAGTATTGGAGCAGCCACAACTTCTGAAGTTGGAAGCTGTTCCACTGATGAATTGTTATGATCTTCAGGAAATTTCTCCTTAGTTCTGGGTTGGTTCTCTCCTTAATTAGATTCCATCCACTGCTTGTTCTGCCTTCAGGAACTTTGGAGAATCCCCTCTTCTTTTTTGGCAATCCCTTAAGATATTGGAATACTGCTATCATGTCACTAGACTAGACATACCCAATTCCTGCAAATTTTCTTCATATGTTTTAGCCTCCAGTCTCCCAATCACCGTTTTTGCTATTCTCTGTACTTCTTGTAGAGCAGGAGTCCCCAACCTCTGGTTCCTGGACCGGCACTGGGCCACAGCATGCCAGAAACTGGACCGCACAAACAAGCGGAAGCCCCATCTGCATGATGCAGGTAGCACATGAAACCATGCTCCCTCCAGTCTGCAGAAAAATCTCTCTCCACAGAACCGGTCCCTGGGACACTGTTCTAGAGTATCAACATCTTTTTATATTGCAGTGACCAAAACTGGATGCAATATCCCAAGTATATTCTTAACAAAGAGTTATAAAGTTATAACACTTCACGTGATCTTGATTCTATCCCTCTGTCCCATTGGTTGGGTTTGCAAACTCCTTAGCTTACATATATGATTTCCCCAGCTCATCAGGTTCAGTTCTCTTCCCCAACTCCTTTTCAATTTTTAAAACTTACAATTACTTGACAAGTGACAACTTGCCTAAATAATGGCTAATAATTGGTTTAGTTTAGGAAAATATGAACGTTTGTGGGTCCAAATCTCTCTCTGAGAGACCGAGGGCTTTTCTCCTGCTTCTGTGTTCTGCTATGTTTGTAAAAAGCCTTCCATCCAAACCAAAGATAAGAACTTTTTTAGAAACCAAATCACAAGGGAAGAAGACATCTGAGAATTGCAGCTGGGATGGGAGAGTTAGCCAACCCTGTCATTCCCATCTGCTGTAACCTTCCTCCTAAAATTGCTGCAGCAATTTGGCTTTTATTTTTTTTTAAGCTTTCCTTATGTAGATTGAAGACTTGTTTTAAGCCTAATAATTATGCACAGGACACATCTATATGTGTGCATTAGGAACAGGAATAGAAATGCACGTGTGTATGAATAAATGGATGAATGCAATAAATGGATGAATTACACAAGAAAATAAACATAGAGGAGACACAGAAAGGAAGAGGGGAGATAACTTCCTTTTTATGACCCTACAATTCCTTAAGAGTTTGGGTGACTGGGTGGCGTTTACTGGCTGGATGCCCTTCCTGACACCACACAGAGTTCACAGCAGATTTTTTTTATTTGCACCTTAGGAGAAAAACATCTCCCACTATCTAGGATTGAACTCTCTATCTTCCAAGAGGGAGCCAAGCATTTCACCACTAAGCACCATACCACTCATACAATAAATTTCTAATGGTGGTTTATAATCCTGTTATTTTATCCTAAGTTCTAGTGGGTACTAACTGTGGAATCCAAATGAAATATAGCTGTTCTTTCTTGAAAAGAGAAGCAGAAGCTTCCAATTTCATTGTGACTGCCCTGAAGCAGAGAGAAGAATCCAATTTGTGGTTCATTTACACTTGATCTCACAGGGTTATATTCTAGTTTATTGTTGTGTGATAACACAGTCACCCTAAACATGAATCTTTTCTCCAAAACATCTCTTATATTTCAGAATAAGAGCTACAATTCTTGTGTTTAAGAGCTGATTTAAAATATTCTTAATGTTAATGTGATTTGGTTACCAGACATCAGAATATCAGAAAATATTATATTTTTATTAGAAGCTAAATGTCAGGAATAATGTGATGCTGCTGTTGTTATAAAAAACAGTGCAAATTATCGAAACTTAAAATCCTCAGGAGTGAAATATATAACATGGTTGAGACATTTTGACACTTGATTCCAAATATTCAAAAACTTTTAGGAAATGAAATAAATTTAATGAAGAATTGTTTTGTCACTTGTGGGGGGCAACATGAAAAAACAAAGTGATCGATCTAAAGATGCAATAAATATTTACCTTGCATTTTACTTACCATCCAATTATTTTCATATTATGGTGTCAGAAAACAGGATAAAATCAGCAAAATTGCAACAGTGATGCTATCATTGTTAAGAAACGAATATGCCAAATATTGGAAACTTTCAACAATGCCTTCTACAGAAGACAAGATATATGGAAATATGCTTGTGATAACAAAAGCTCTGTCTGGTTTAGCATTGTTTGGCAACCAGTTATGGATTCTGATATTCAGAACAATATTCTCCTGTACTTGAATTATATGTTTTATGGCAGAGTTCCCCAGCATTTCCGCACTGGTGGACTGGCAGGGAGAGAGGGCATAGTTTGGTCTAAGTGGCTGGCAAGCTCTATTTACACAAATGGCATGCACACATATGCCTGCCACTCACTTAAATGGAGCATGCACAAATGTCATCTGCTGCTTGTGCAAGTGAGGATATGCGTGCACGCATGCATGCTGGCTGTTTCTGTGGCCTGGCTGCAAACTCCTCACAGCCCACTAGTGGGCCACAGGCCACAGGTTGGGGTCCCCTGTTTTATGAAACACTGTCATTTACAGAAATCTAGGCTGCTTGGTTGTATTTATTATTTATAATGCGAATAATAATGTATAATGTGAAGGAAGGAAGGAATCTCTTATGATATGTACAGAATAACCCTTGAGTAACAAGGATATGCACATGGAAACGTTTATGAGAGTAGTTATGAATAATTATTCAGCCACACACAGATACACTAAAGTGAGTTAAAGTTTACTTTAAAAAATAGTACAGTCCAATAAACAGTCCAGGTCATATACGTTTAACAGTCCAAATAATATCCAGTTACAAAGTCTTCTTACCGGTTGCATTTGTCATTTACAATAAACAGAGATATCAAAGTATAAGCACAGCATAAATACAACAGAGAGCCTTAGATAGCAATAGAATGTCAGCGAGACAAAATGTCAGAGAGAGCAAGCTATGATCTCTAGCTTCCTCTTATGATAATTCACAATATAATCAACCAATTGGAATATTACAGTGATTTTGTCTTAAAGCTACAAACATACATTGTTGGTTTATATATTGCCAACCCAACTAATTGGTGGACAGATTCCTAACAGAATCTCATAGTTTCTGTCTCTTAGATGCATTGAAAAAGTGGCATTTATAATGAGCATCTAGAAATTATATTGAATTACATTGACACTATATTGAAAATGGAGATGTGATGAGGGAGACAGTAGGCTGAGAATATATATCCAAATAGTGCACACTAGGACAAGGGTCTCCAACTTTTGCAACTTTAAGACTTGTGGACTTCAACTCCCAGAATTCCTCAGCCAACTTTGTTTTGCTTTGCTGGCTGAGGAATTCTGGGAGTTGAAGTCCACAAGTCTTAAAGTTGCCAAGGTTGGAGACCCCACACTAGGACGCAACTTACTCACTGGTTTGTTAATAAAGTTACTTAGCCTTTAAAGCTTGTTTGCAGGAAGAGACTGTTTCTCCCTTTTCTCAACAACATCCTTTTTTCACATGTGATTAAATGCTCATTTTTCATATTATTTTGGCATACAGTCCTCTACCATAAATGCTGTTTCCGGGCTGATAGCTCATAAAACAGATAAAAGCCACAAGTGTTCCTGCTTGCTATTTCTGTACCCACGGTGGCTTGATATCTTGGCCCATTCTCTGCCAACCAGCTGGATATCAGTGATTCAGAGCAGGTTCATTGCAGAAAGGGAGGAGAATAAAGCTGCTTCCTTTTTCTAGCAGTCCTGGGAATGGAAAAGGAATGTGTGTGGTAAAGAGAAGAAGGTATGAATGGATAGCTGGAGTCCCGTTAACCTGTATAGGTCTCTTCCGGAAAAATAAAATCAAGGGAAACATGGCTAGTTGGTATCCTTCACAAAATTCTTCTAATGAAGAACTGGTTCTTTTTGCACAAGTATGTGAGATGAATAGATATAGAAGCCATTCTCTTTTCCTTCCCTCTGCTGTCTGGGTTCCATTCTAATCCCTTTCAGTTTCTGTCCTTCTGAAAATATTTTTCCTGACATTATAAAAAGCTGGGGTTTAATCAAACAAACTCCATACACTGACTGGGGAGAGCAGGACAAAAGACATTCACGTGTTTATAAAAGACAAGTTGGCAGCAAGGCAATTATCTGCTATATATTTGGAAAGATGTCCCAGTTGATTCAGTTGGATTTATTCCTGGGTGAGTGAGGACAGATTTATAGTGCAAATTGTTAGCTTTGGGGAGCAAGATCTATAACATATTCTGATGTTTGTTTTGGGAAAAAAAATATAGCTTTCAGTGTGAAAATTAATGCATGATATGCAAATGACTGTCTCTATTCTTTTAACCTTCCTTGGACTGAGTTTTGCTACTGCCATTTGTAATACAAGAAATTATTTTTCAACAGCGTACTTAAGACTGCTTCTTGGAACACCACACGTAACTCTTTTTTCTTCTTTTTTTTTCCTATGGGAAAATATATCTTTTAAAAATGTTTTGCTTTGTGACGGACCACAGCTGTATTGCTTCTCGACCTTTGTGCTAGGATCAAATGTAGCATGCATTTTGAAAACTGCACATTTTGTCCCTGTGGAAATCACCAGCTCTGATGGGGATATATATTTTATGTCAACAGAATAAAGAAATAATGGATTTCTTTTACACTGGATCCTCTCCCAGAGTTCAGTGCTGGGGGATATAGGATTTGACCTACTTATTTAAGCATATATGCTTGTGTGTGTGTGTCATCAGCACACACACACACAGACACAGAGACACTTTGCAACAGGCTGCAGCACTAGAGAAAAAAAATTGCAATAAAGAACAGAGACCCAAATTATATGTCACAAAGTTTTTTTATTCTTTTGGGAGCATGCTTAAGAAAACAGACAAAATGCCAGAGTGAGTCTAGAGGCATTTTTAAAGCATAGGCTACAATCCAAGAAGTAGTTCAGAAATTTTAGTATCTTGTCATGGTCAAAAGGAGTCCTCCAGCTAGTTTAAAGATGGAAGCTAAGTTTTCTTTTCTTTACGATTCTGATTCTAACCAAAGTAAATTTTATCAGTGCTTCTCAGTTTGGTGAAAACAGTGATGGTGCTTAGTTGAACATGTTAGGACAGGGATTCCCACCCCATGGACTGGCACCGGGCTGCGGCATGCTAGAAACCGGGACACACAAACAAGCGAAGCCCCATCTTGAGGGATGCAGGAAGCACACAAAAATACACCCCTCCGTTCTCTCTATGAAACTGGTGCCCAAAAGATTGTGGGCTGCTGTGTTTGGGAACATTTCAAGTTCTTAAAGATGGTAGAAGGAAACAGGAACAGATTTTTGATATCCAGATAAAGTCCTTTCCTTGACTTGGAATGCTTGTGAACTTCAGATGTAACAAGTATGATTCTCCTCAGTGTCTCCCTCAATATTCCACTGGGTGTGTGGTAGACATTCTGCTTCCACATACCATCAACGTTGTCATCAACTGTCAGCAGAGTATCTATGGATAACTCATGGCTTATTTTCTGTCTTTCCGTTCTACCTAGATCAGAGGTGATATTCAACAGGTTCTGACCAGTTCTGGAGAACTGGTAGTGGAAATTTTGAGTAGTTTGAAGAACCTACAAATCCCACCTCTGACTGGCCCCGCCCCCATCTATTCTCTGCCTCCTGAATCCCAGCTGATTGGCTGGGTCTTCTTTTGTTGCCCTGAGAATGGAACTGGAAGAGAATGGAACTGGAAAGCAGGTTAATGGGGTGAGGAGGGAATGGGATTTTGCAGTATATTCTTCCTCTGCCATGCCCATCAAGCCACACCACACCCACAGAACCTGTAGTAAAATTTTTTGAGTCCCACCAGTAACCTAGATGTTGTTAAAGAATGTCACACTCTTCCATGGTCTTTTACTGCAATTCGCTTCCACAGGAATTGGTGGCATCGCTGTCAAATCTTGGGCAACCCCACCTCCCTAATAGCAGGATATTTCTTGAGATTATCCACCAATTTTTTTTAATGTGATCAAGTTTCAAAAATCAAAGCAACTGGTTTGTTTTTCTTCTTAGAATTCAGTTTACTTCCTAAATTGTATCAGTCTCTTCATGGGCTCTGGGTAAAGACACTATTACTTAACTACCAATAATGGAGGAATGTCCAGTTAGTTAGAAGGTTAATCTTTCTTCTAAAGATGCTATTATAATAGCTCAGCAAAGGAATATTCTATCTTGCAAAACAAATTGGTCTAAGTGTGAAGGCATCAATTGTGCCTTCTTCAATAAATCATGGGTAGGAGATTCCCCCTAGTGCACAGGTGTCAAATTCGTGATGTCATGTCATCATGTGATATATTGTGATTCTCCCTTCTTTGCTAAACGGAATGGGCGTAGCAAGTGTATGATGCATCTGGCCCATGGGCCACGAGTTTAACACCCCTGGATTGGCCCATACCACGTGTAGAGAAAGGCAACTGTTCAGGAAACAGAATTCTCTATTTCTCTTATATTTAATATATAATTTTAATTGTAGCTAGTCCACATTACCTTTCCCAACTTGCTATCTCAAATGTGCTGGAACTGTGCATAATGAGAACTGTTAGCATATAAAAAGCACCAGTTTGAAGGAAGTTCATCTACCTATCCTACAAAATGACCTTTCTACTAAAAGCTTGCTCTAAGGACAGAGAGATGAAAATATATAATTCCTCCTCTTTGTCTTTCTAAGTGAAATGATTTGTCCTGACTTTTACTCATTTATTTGACTGCACACAAGTGCTATTATATGGGATTCCTGAACTGTTTTTGTTTTGTTTTTGCAAGCAAATGTACAAGCTAAACGGATCAAAAATATCCTACATCCTTGAGCACTTATAGGGTGTGCAGACAAGTCATTCTATTGTCTCTCAGTGACCACTTTTGGTTACAGCTTTTCAAGTTTTGAAGTTAGCAAAAGGCACAGGCATTTTTTTTCTTTTCCTCTTTTAAGTTTTAATTGCAGAAAACAATATTCTGATTCTGATATTGTCATGAGTATTAGCAACCATAGTCTAAATGATGATATTGAGTGTCATTAGCATCATTAACAATCTTATAACTGTTGGGCTGCTTCTAGGATGAAATCTGAAATAGTAAGAATGGAAAACCGTGAATGTAAGCCATAACTCAGAGGAGATGGAAGAGGAGGGCCAAGGAAAGAGTGGATAGTATCTTCAGAAATCTGCTCCATTTCACTTACTATAAATAAACACTCTGTTTTGCCAAGCTGTGTACACCCACACATTGTAGCAGGCTAACAGATGAAACTCAAACAGCCCTAACTATATCTGTGTCACACATCCGAGAATGTTAGATGTGCATGCAAAGCAGGTTAGCTCATGTTCAGGCTGCAACCACTTGTGTGCGCTGTATTTTCACATTAAGTTTAAATTTTGAGGAGAATGTGGGGAAATACTTTGAGCTTTTGTAAATGAGGAATCATTAGATGAGGCCTCATTTGCACGTTCTCACTTTCTTGGCTTCCCTTTGCAGCTCAGTTGGTAACTCTACTGGGTGGCATCAACATATGTGGTATTTCTGGCAAGAACTAAACTAAAATGTCAATTTTGATACATAAAAGTAGCAAAAGTAATACGATCTGATGATTGCCCAACTAATACACAACTGTGTTATTGATAACAACTAGCATACACAGATAAGAACTACTGGGAAAAGGCTACAACTGAAAATGAATTGGCTGTTACAATTGTTAAAAATAAAATCAAGTGTTGTCCTATGAAGAGGCAACTCGGTTATTTTTAATTGAATAAGGATATGTAAAAAAATTGGTAACATCTAAACATCTTGGAAGAAGATGGTTTGAATTCTTGAAATTCCTAAGCTGGTATAAGAACTAATTTGTAACACAAAACTTGACAAATACTTCTTCCTCCTGGGATATTATATATGTATATTGTTGCAGCCTGCCACTTGCTCCTTAGATCTTTAAAGGAAGATAATTTGATTCTTGTTTTCTTGTCACTGGCCAGACAGTTTTTCATATTGCTGAAACACACGTGATGCACAAAGTTGAAGGCAATCACAACAATGACTGGCAATATTTTATGAGAGTTGTGTATAGAAAAAAAAGACCCAGATGAGTCTCTGCTGGCAAAAAAAAAAAAAAAAGAATTCTGTCCTGGTACTTTACATTGTAAGATTCCATGAAATAGTTGCGGGCCCAGATTTCATTCAGAATAACAGAGTTGGAGTCCCAAAAGAGCTTTTTTCAAAAGGCAACTGGGCTTTCTTTTCCCTTCAAGACATTTCGCTTCTCATGCAAGAAACTTCTTGAGTTCTTCAGAACTCAAGAAACTTCCTAGATGAGAAGCAAAATGACTTCAAGGAAAAACGAAGTGCAGTTGCCTTTTGAAAAAAGCACCTTTGGGCAACCATGATTTGGATGACTGAGAATCTCCATAGGCAACAGAATTGGAAGAAACCTTCAAAGTCTTCTAGTCCAACCCCCCTCCCTGCACAAGCGGGAGACCTATACCATTCCAGACAATTGGCTGCCCAGTCTCTTCTTGAAAACCTGCAGTGGTGGAACACTTTAACAAAGCCTTTGTTGAAGGGTTTGTTACTCCTTTACTCCTGTTAGTCTTACTCTCTGTGTGTGTTATTTTTTTCCCTTTAAAACAGGAAGGGTGAGAGATGCCTGTATTCTTATTATTAAAGTAATAAAATTGAACTTTTTCAGGCATAGCTTCCACTCAACCCTAAGCATTTTATCAGTTGATGCAACACAAGTTTATCCTGTAAATTTACTCTCGACTCGTGTAACATTTAAGACATCAGGCTTAAGACTAGACTGTGAGTTCTAGTCCCTCTTTGGCATGAAGCTAACTGGGTAACTTTGGGTCAGTCACTCTTTGTTAGCCCTCAGAAGGGGGCTTTTTTGGCATTTTTGAATATCTTGCCAAGAAAACCGCGAGGACTAATTAGGGCAGTTACCAAGAGTTGAGATTTAATTGAAGGTTAAATTGCGCGCAAACACACACACACATCTACACAACATCATATAGTAAATGCTTTCCCAGTAGATCAGATTTATAGACGTATTCTTTTAGGGTGCACAAGTACATTCTCAGCTCTACCCAATAGGGCTGACTCCACCTCAAATAGGGACTATAGGGTCATAATAAGGGAGGGATTGTTTTTTTAATTAAGATGCACAATGAGTGGTTAATGTGTAAAAACAAAATTGCTTTGGCTCAGGGGAAAATTGAAATCCAATCCCCAACCATGGAAACTGTTTAAAACGAAACTTATGGGTGTGAGAACATGAGTGTGGTACATTTAAAGGCCCTGTCACACTGGCCAACGGATGCAAAACGTTTGTAAAAAGGACACAGCGGACGAGAAAAATGTTCCATCCACTTGTTATCCCGCTCCCAAAAGGTGCCGCCGGAATTTGCATAACCAAGCGGACAACACGGAAAGGAACGGGACGGGGGGAGGGCGGATGGAAAGCGGAGGCTCCATGGAGCCAGCGGAATGGAAGTGGATGGAGCGGATGGCACATCCCAAGGCTTCCGGGGAGCACAGCAAATGCCTGAAGCAGAAGAGCAGATGCAGAGCGGATGCTGAACGAGAAGCGGATGCAGAGCGGAAGCCTAGCGGTATGCCTACGGATGCCCAGCGTTCACGCGCATGCGCGGGGAGGATGCACTTGCCGTCAGCCCTGTGGAATAAAGGGAAGCAGCTCCCAAGCAGGTCACCATTCAGGAGAAAGGACCTCTTTCCAGACACAGCTGCCCGCTTGCCAGCCAGCCAGGCCCCAGCAACCCCAACCACATGGGGAAGAAACGAAGCCTCTGCCATCTGCTGCAGCCTGGCAAGAGGACAGGGCCACCCTCCACCCCCTTGGCCTGGACTCTGCTTTTCTGGACTTCCTGCTCCCGGGCTCGCCTCTGTGCTGGTGCTTCTGCTGATGCTGCTTCTGGTGGTGGTGCTTCTCGGGCTGGTGCTTACTCTGCTGAATGCTGCTCTGGGTGGTGGTGCTTCTGCTGGTGCTTACTCTGCTGGCACTGGTGCTGTGCTTCTGCTTGGTAGCTTACATGCTGCTGGCACTACTGCCTGGTGCTAAGTGCTTCTGCGGTGCTACTCTACTGCACTTGCTCCTGGTGCGGTGCTTCTGCTGGTGCTTACTCTGCTGGCACTGCTCCGTTGGTGGCTGGTGGCTTCTGCTGGTTGGCGTCTCTGCTGCACGGCCTCCTGGTGCTGGTGCTTCGCCGGTGCTTACTCTCTGGCACTGGCTCCTGGTCTGCTGGTGCTCCTGGTCCTGCTGGTGCTCCGTCCTGCTGCCTGTCTTGCTGTGCTGCTGGTGGCTCCTGGTCATGCTGGTGCTCGCTGCTGCTGGTGGTGGTGGTCCTGCTGGTCCTGTTGCTTTTGCTGCTACTAGTTTGCCTGCTGGCTGCTGCTGTTGTGTGTGGAGGACAGCCCCAACAACCTCGAAGCCCTTCTGACGAGCCCAGTATGGCCCTGCCAAAGGAGGAAGAGGCAGACGCAAGAATGGGAGAGGAAGCAATAACACGCATAGAAAGAAACATGGGAGGAGGTGCTGGAGTGGCTGATGAGAACAAGTATTCTATGGCGGAAGGGACACAAGGCTCTATTGATGACACGAAAAAAGGAAGCAGGGCGCTTGGGAGAGAGAAGCTGAGACGCTGGGATATCACTTCGGAGGTGCTCCTTGGCTGGTGGAAGCAATGGACACCTGGTACGGGAAAGCTGATCCTCAAAAGAAATCTTGGCCAAGACTGGTCCAAGCTGACGGACCGAAAGACTACGTGAGGCCAAGTGCAGCTTCTTGGAGTGAGATCCGCCACCTGAGGACACTCCCTCTCACAACTCTCTCTCAGGGCAGCCTGCTGGGAGCCAGTCCTCTTACTGGCCAAGTGAGTCAGCTCCTGTGTCCAGGCAGGTACTGTGGAGTCGTTGGCATGTTTGGAATCCACGGACGGAGACCCCCCCTGACAGATGTACTACCCCCTGGCGGAGGCGCGTGGACGGAACTCCTGATTGCAGTAGGGAAAGGAGACAGCACTTCCACACACATGCCCACACCGCATCCACCTTGCTCACCTCACAGAAAGGCAGAGAGGCAGACCGGAGGGGCAGAGCCACACTGTCCGCTTGGAATAAGAGCCACCCATCAGGAGCAGCGTAGATCTCTCTCTCTCAGCTGGTACACACCGACGCCCCATCCTCCCAACCGCAAGCCCTCCTCACCTGAGAGAGAGCATTGACATGTCGGACCCCCATAACAGGTGGTGAAGGGACAGGATCACTGTCTTACTTCCAACCCTCCAGACCAAGCTGAACTGCCCAACCGCAGTCCAGGCCTGCTCCTCCAACCCAGGGTGCCTGTCACTGTCCGCTTCCAAGGCTTTCCACAGGCCCTCCCTAACCAAGGCTACGTTACCAGGAGCCCAGCAGCAACAGGCAGCCCTTCCCAGTCAGGCACAGGTACGAGTCGGATGCCACCGGTGCCACACTGTGCCAACCGAGCCACCCATGGCCACCGATGCCCAACCTCCACAAATGCCACCCATAGCACCAAGATGCACGCAGACAGCAGTCCTCACCAGCTGCATACCATACAAACCTCATACACTGCTCCTTCCTCCACCCCACAAGCCCGCCCGCCTCAGTACAGCGTCATCCGTACTGGGCTGACACCACATGGCATGGAGGAAGGGGCTTCCACATCACGGACTCGAGCCAGCTGTCTGCAGAGCTTCCTCAACACACCGTCCCCTGTTGTCCTCTCGGTGGCCAGCACCCAGTGGCGCTTCAGACCCAGCACTCCACAGGCAGCCACCTCCAAGCGACTGGACCCTCACCCCGAGACTGGGCATCCTCCGAGTGACCAAGAAAGTGCCAGAGACGGTGGCTACCTTGACTTATTTTTGCTTTGGACTCCTGAATGGGTCATTTTTTCTTTTACAGCTTGGTATTAATAAAGATTATCTTGCTTCACACACTTGCTCATTTCTTTTTGTAAAATAAAGTCTGTGAAACTTTTAGAGATGGGTTAAGCCTTATGCAAGCCTTGTGGGATGGGTAAGGAAGCATGGAATGGGCAGGGATATCCTTGGATGGTAATAGCTGTGGGATGACAGGGATACCCTGTGGATGGCAGGGATACCTTTGGGATGGGTAATAGCTGGGATAGATAAACCTCCGTGCCAAGCATAGGACTGTATGGTCCAACCTCCCAGTCCAGCCCTATGGCCCTTATCATCAATAATAATGCGTACAATCAATCATCCACACATGTCACGATAAACACCACTCTTTATAAATGCCTGGTTCATTGCCGCCCACCCAACATAATGGCCCAATCCTCATCAGTGTTATAGAGAACAGGCGAAGGAAAGCAATCCATTAATCATTCTTTCAATCCGCTGCCACCACTGCTCCGCTGGGAGTTGACCAGTGCTTCAGGAGGTTGCGCTGCTTCTTCCCTCAATGTGAAGCTCTGTGGGAGCCTTGCACAGCACTTAGTGTCCTACAGGTTTCGCCCTTTCGCCCCAATTCCCTCAGGCTCCATGTCCCCATTGGGCCTTGTTGGAGGTCACAAGCCTTTCTGCAACACTGGGTACAGGTGTCGCATGAGATTGTGCAGGATCAGCAAGCTTCCCACATCCTCCTCGACGGTCTGTGGGCGATGCTCATGTGGTGAAAGTACCTGGAAACCTGTGCAGGATGCCAAGGCGTTCTCCACCACCGTCTTGCCCTGGACAGCCTGTATTGATAAATCCTCTCTCACGGGTGAGGAGTCTGGAATGTAGGGCTTCAATGAGGTTAGATTCTGAGGGAGAAGGCGTCATGCCCCATATGAGTAGGCACATCTTCGTGGTCGGTTAGGCAGGAGTCCGACTGGGAACGCCATGATGAGTTTGCTGCGGCCCTCCTGGATTGTATACCCTGGCTATCTGAAGCTGACCCGTTGCCTGCGCATCGATGTACATGGTAGTCAGGCATCCGACGCATAGGGAAGAGGATGATGCTGAAGAAGCCTTGTAGTGAAATAAGTGGACCCGGACTTGGCTGGAGCTTTGCAGGCCCGTGCTTGCCACTATGGCTCCAACGGTGTGGGGGAAGTTCACTTCTATACAACTGCTGAACTTTTCTTCCAGGCCTTCTTCAGTTGGAGGCACTGGAGAGCTCTCCAGGTATCTTCGATGATGGCCCTCACCAACTGTCTCTGACAACACATGCTGCTGTGTTGTGTGCACCCCTCCAGCCCACTCAGATGTTTTCTGTACGTGGTCCCTGAGGCCAGTGGCGCAAGAGGTGTGTGCCACCTTGAGCCCAGTGGTCCAGGCTGGGCCGGCAAGTTGGTAGCTCTGCTTGGTCAACCTCGGTCTCAAGCCGTCCACAACTTCGTCAACACAGTGCTGGAGCATCCTCTGAAGTTTCTGGAATGCACGAGGGGTCTTCTGTTCCTCACTCCACCACAGCTTGTTATACAGTCCGTACTCTGCTCTGCTCCCGTCCATCTTTCAAGACCAGACAAATTCTTGGCCGCCTCCTTTTCTTTCCGGTAGAACAGTTGAAAGCCCTGTAGAGCTTTGGCACTGGTTGCAGAAATGATGGTGGCACCAAAGGAGTGTGTTATGAATCCGGTGGACATCAATGGATGCGTCAGATGAAGGCCTGCAGAGTCCTGTACCCGCAGGACTGCTGGACTGAAAGTGAGATCCAGGTGAGTTCCTCCCTCCTTTTTTATAGCATATATAGGTTTTCCACTATGTTGTCCTTTGCATCCTCTAGGCATCCTCTAGACATCCTTAAATCCGAATGGTCCCGTAATGCGAACGTTTTTTCCGTTAAAAGCTTCTTTGCGAGCTGCATCCGTTTCATCCTTTCTCCATCGTGCTACAACGCTCGCATCTCATTCTGCGTCAGTTTCGCTTCCTCCCTGTGTCCCGTTTTCCGGCTGGAGGCGGATTTGAGTTGTGGCGATGGCGCAGTGGATGCCTAGCGGATAAAGGCGGACGATGTAAC
Source organism: Laticauda laticaudata (assembly GCA_004320025.1). Taxonomy (NCBI): domain Eukaryota; kingdom Metazoa; phylum Chordata; class Lepidosauria; order Squamata; family Elapidae; genus Laticauda; species Laticauda laticaudata. The sequence goes on from BHFT01057986.1 coordinate 39,334, forward strand.
GGATGACAATGAATGTAGAAACGGCATGTTCCCGTAAATGGCGTTGCTGAATAGCAGAACGGACACATTGGACACATTTTCTGCTCAGAAAAGTTTTGAGCAGCTCAAAACTTTGAGCGGATGGAACCTCAGTCGACGGATGCTGGACGGATAGAGAGGATGAGAAACATATGCAGTGAGTACAGAACAATCATGTTAACCAACGGATGGCAAGTGTTTTTCTCTGTTTTACGTCCTCTTTCCATCCGTTGGTGCAGTGTGACATGAGCAATAGAAATTTTACATATCAATTAATCCTTAAAGAATCCCCTTTATCCACAAGCATGTCTCACTCTTTCCTTGAACAGCCTTCAAGATCTAGATTCATCAATAGGCTTATAGGACTCCTGTATTTTATTGTTTGGACTTTTGTTGAAATCTGTATTTTGAAAAGTAATGGTGAAACAATGTTATACTTGTTCTGTTTTAATATTGTTTTGTGTTTTTCGTATATTGTGTTTAACATATTAGAGTTACAGTTCTTCGTAAAGTGCTGCAAGTAGTTTTCATCAGAAAGAAGCATCTAAATATTTTAAAGAAATAAAAAATAGAATTGGTAGTGCATTAAGAGATGTAGAGTTTTATTTTCTTTAAGTTACATTCCAAAATCAATTCCAAAATCAAATCGAATGTGGATTGTTCCCAATTCTAAAATATGAGATATTATATATAGTGCTGAAGAGAAAGTAACCAAAAATAAAAGCAAATTGGCTAAGGCACCAGAAATAATGGAGATGGGGGGAAGATCCAACTTATTGAAGGTAATGACAAACCATGTCTGTACTGATGTCAAGAAGACACCACAAGGAGCTTGACTGACACTTTACCTTTTATAAACAAACAGATTAAAAACCAAAAGTCTGTATGAATAAAATCATCTTTACTTTTGGGAGGAAAAACCAAGAAGCTATAGCTACTTGTTGACTTATGACTGTTCGCTTAGTGACTGAAGTTGCCACTGACCCCTCAACTTATGACTCAAGTTCTGATGGCCACCTCCTCCCACTCCCCTGTGGTCATGTGACCATATTTTGAATGCTTGGCAACCAATCTGCATTCATAGCCATTTGCAACATCCTGTGGTCACATGACTACTGTTTACAACAGACCTGTCAAACTAGTGGCCTGCAGGCTGGATGTGTTATGCACAGGCAATGCCCACCCCGGCTCTGCAAGGGCAAAAAAGTCACGATACATCACGATTTGGCCCATGGTGTGATTTGAGTTCAATACTCATAATATACAACATCCTTACCAAACACTGACATCTACTTACAATGTTTTTGGTCAGATGGTTTTCCACCATAAAGATTCTAGGTCATTTTTTTGACAGGACCCAGGAATAGCAGAAAAACCAGTACAAGCTTCCTGGTTGTAGTTTTGTTTTCCTCTCTTCTAAAAGGGTCATAATGCTGTCTCCATGTATCAGACATCCATGTGAACCATTTGTGGATAATTTTTAAGTATGGATAAACATGTTCTTGGTGCAACAGGTGGGAGCTTTCTTTGAAGTACTTTGAATGCATATAATGTGTGGGAATACAGTCCATTTTACTATGGAGAAGAAGGAGCAATAATTTAATTAAGTCATACAATGTTACAAAAGTAAGAAAAATAATGCATCCCACTGAAGCTGGCCTGGTCATGTCACCCAAGAATTCATGTTACTTCAACTATAAAAGAACTGGGATCTGAACTGGGAAACCTATAACTTTTCATGGCAGGTTTTCTGAAATGACCATAATAAGGATTTGAGGTACACCAAAATGCACCACAATCCTTCTATATGCAGAACTGCCGATTTCCTAGAAAACTGGTGAATGACAAAGTACACCCAAAGCATGTATATATGTACTTCTACACATGTATGTATGTATAATTTTTATTAAAGATATTTACATAATAAAGGTATAAATGTATAATAAAGGTATAAATGTAAAATACTGTATATTAATAATTAGAAAGAAGATAGATAAAAGTGCAAAAAGCAGTACGATTAGAAACAGAAAGAAAAAGACAAAAAGTGACTTCTAATCTTTGTATCAGTTAAATATATTTATGTATATTTATTTGTTTGTCAAACATGTACAAGATAACAAGTATAAGTATGAACATAAACAAGAACAAAGGAAGTAAAAACAGACAAATGGGGACAGTAAGACAGTGACAGTAGGCATGCTGGTGCGCTTATGCATGCCCCCTTTAAGGACCTCTTAGGGATGCGGTGAGGTCCATGGTAGACTGTTTGAGGTTGAAGCTGTGAGGCGTTGAGACTGTAACAATGGAGTCAGGTAGGGCATTCCAGGCATTGACCACTATGTTACTGAAGTCATATTTTCTGCAATCGAGTTTGGAGCGGTTTACCTTGAGTTTGCATCAGTTGTTTGCCTGTGTATAATTGTGATTGAATCTGAAGAAGTCATTGACAGGGAAGCTGTTATAGCAGACAATTTTGTGAACTATGCTTAGATCAGACTACAGGTGGCGCAATTCTAGATTGTCCTGGCCCAAAATTTCATTTTTCCAAATTTTTTACAAAAGTTACAAATAAATTAATCCTCCTCTCCTTTTAAGATTACATTAGAGATTCCATCTTGCTTACTGTACTTATTTATCCCAGAAAGGTTAGTTTTGCCATTTTTGTTAATTCTGCCATCATTACATAGTAAGTGTGGGTAGTCCTCAACTTATAACAGCAATCGAGATGGGGAATTCTGTTGCAAAACAGAAATTGTCATGCTTTGTGTCTCCATGCAGACATAAAGCATGACCACAATACTTAGTGAAAGCAATCCCTTTAGTTCCAGATGGCCTGGCTGTTATGTGAGGTAACTAGTTGCCAATTGCTCACAACCAACATCAGTGGGGAAGCCATCAGGAAGTTGCAAGTCCCTGGCTGGGTGGGATGCAAAATAAACACAGTCACAAAAAACAGATGAAGCCCCTTTTATTCCTTCACTTTGCTTCTAAGCTCCAAATATCCTTGACTGGAGACAAAAAACTCCCACACAAGCAGTTACAAGAAGGAGGAAATGCCATTTAAATTATAAAGAGTAAAGAGTAAAAATCAACACAAACCAGGCAAGATAAGGGCTGGAGGACATCCACAGATAACAGAACACACACTGGGAAGGACGCCAAACTCAGAGACGAACCATACACTAGAGATATTTCCACGCTTTGTTTCCAGCACTTGCCAGTACACATGTCCGTCCTCTTATCCAGTTGTCACAGATGCAGCCCATGAAGAGGATCAAGGCGCTCTGCTCCCAAGTAGACCATGTCTCTCCCTTATCCTCTCCTCCCTGCATGCCCTAGGATGGATAGGGGATGGGCCTGGGTCCTCCTCTGACTGCCCAGCCGGCCTCTGCCCTTCCCCAGCCTCCTCCACAACCTCCGGAACCACACTTCCACTCCCTGTTGGCTGTTCCTCCTCTCCTTCACAGCCAGTCTCCAACAGGGGTATGATAGTAAGCTTCTCTAAAGATGAACAGAACAGAACAAGGGACTGTGGCGATCTTCTAGTCCAAACCCCAATCACGCAGGAGACCCCTATATCAGTGGTGGCAAACCTATGGCATGCGTGCCACAGGTGGCACGCAGAGCCCTCTCTGGGGACATGCGCACCATTGCCCCAGCTCAGTTCCACTGCACATGCATGCACGCCTCCTGCTGGCCATCTGGCCTTCGGGTCTCTTCCTAACATGTGCGGGGGTGTGCATGTGCAGGAGAGGCAGGGCACATGCACAGGGATGGGCCACATGCACGGGAGGTGCACATGCGTGGATGTGTGTGTGCAAGTGTGTGGAGCATGCCTTGCATTTTAGATGTGCACGTGCATGCTTTGGACACTGGGTGCCCAAAAGGTTCACCATCACTGCCCTATACCATTTTAGACAAATAGCTTTCCAATGTCTTCTTAAAAAGCTCCAGTGTTGGAGCACCCACAAGGCAAGTTATTCCACATCTTGATTATCCTCCCTGTCAGGAAATTTCTCCTTAGTTCTAGGTTGCTTCTCTCCTTGATCAGTTTCCATCCATTCCTTCTTGTCCTGCCTTTGCATGCTTCAGAGAATTGGTTGATCCCCTCTTCCTTTTGGCAGTCTCTCCAATACTGGAACACTGCTATTGTATGACCCCTAGTTCTACAACTCAGGATCCTTTTAATGGGATTTAGGGCAGATAAATTCAGTAGATTGTGCTATTAGATAAGAAATAGGCAAAACGTTCTTCATTTTACTTCTTTTAAAATAAGAACCTTTTGTGGTGAGGTGAGTGGCAAACAAATGTAGTAAACAAGCAAACAAACAAAAAAATAAGTCAAAAATTGCACATTTCTGCATAATGGAATGAAATGTAGAAAACAAAAAAATGTAGGAGAAAGCAAAAGTCCAAATACAAATACCAAGTTTTTTTTTTGCTTTATGATTATTTCGCTCCTACTTGTACACAAATCCTGAAGAAAAATTCTAGAGAGCATGAAAGCTTGAACACATTTTCAATGTTTTGCTTGGTTCTGGAAAAAAAAAGAAGAGGTTTGGTTTGTTTATTTATTTTCCCATGGATCCCTGGTACAACGGTTTTTATTTTATATCGACTGGTCGGTACATTTAAGTTGAAATTGCTGTCTCTTCTATTCACAATCTGGCCTTAGTCAAAAGCTTTCCTAATGGTCCTTGTGAAACCCACCTCGAGGTCATTGTGGGACATTAAAAAAAGACATATTTTAGAAAAGTTGACAAATTTCCCTAAAGCAGCAGTTTTCAAGACTAAGATGTCAGGATAATTCAGATTTTAATTGCACTCAAATGTGGTGGAAAATTTGCATGGCAGAGATATCTGTTTAATATATACAATAGATCTTGGCTATGGAAAAAGGTTTATTTCAGGAACAAGAAAGACAAGAAAAATTGCAATTTTTCAAGAGTGCGCTTGTGTTGTACTGATTTAAAAATAGCACACATGCTGACTTGGATCAACATTCAAAATTACTGCAGACTAAAATAAAAGTATAAATAAAAATATGTTTTTGAAAATGAATTAATCTTTGGCTACGGAAGCTTTCTCTGTTTCTACAGCTTGGCAACCACAAAGTGTAATCAGATAACAGCAGAGAGAAGTTTAATTGGACACAGAATTGGAAAGTAAAATTAACTTCCCTCATTCCCTTACCTGACCAAAGAAGCGCTTACAATGTGCCACTGTTTGACAATTTGCATACGGTAATCTTAGGGGCTGTAGGAAAGGTTATATCTTTGATGGCGAACCTATGGCACGCAGAGCCATTTACTGTCAGCACGCAAGCCCTCCGCCCAGAGTAGGTCTATTGTGCATGCGCACACACCACCCACCCGACAGCTGATTGTCAGGTATCTGATGCACACGCGACGGGTGCATAGGAGGTGCATGTGCATGTGCAGAGATGCGTGATGCACATGAGGGTGCACACATGCACAGGAGGCATAGGCCCCCCACGTGCATTGCCTTCTGGGTGTTGATATGTAAGCAAGTGTGCGCGAGCGTACAATTTTTGGCACAGGAGCCCAAAAAGGATATATGAAATCAATAAAATGTTCTGTGGACTTTCAGTGCCACTGCCAGTCCCTCAATATTTCAAACTTCTATCTTCGCTTAATGGGTAGGCTGGTCCAGTTCAATATGAATTGCACATACAGTTCAACAAAGAGAAGTTAAATTGGATATACCTTGCAAAATAGAAGAAAATGTAAAATAAAAATCAGTTCCATGGAAATGGGACAGGTAGCCCTCAACTGATGAGCACAACTGAACCCAAAATTTATGCTGATAAGCAAGCCAGTTTTAAGTGAGTATCGCTTCGTTTTATGACCTTTCTTTCAGTTGTTTACGAATCACTGCAGTTGTTAAGTTTGTAACATAATTGTTAAGGGAATCTGGCTTCCCCATTGACTTTGCTTGTTTAACTTTGAACTGTCACTAAATGAATGGTTGTAAGGACTACGTGCACTTTTTAAAATAGGTGAATTTAAATAGATTTGTTTATGCTATGATATTCCATATAAGAAACTCTAAGCAATATTACAGGCAGATATATTATAAAGTAAAGTTTTTCCTCTGGCCAGTCATTTCTGACTCTGGGCAATGGTGCTCATCTTTGTTTCTTACCCAAGAGAGCTGGCATTGTCAGAAGATATTTCTGTGGTCATGTGGCCAGTATAACTATATGCTGAGGCACATGGAACGCTATTATCTTCCAAATGAAAGGGTACCTATTTATCTACTCACATGTTCATGCTTTAGAATTGCTACATGGGCAGGAACTGAGGCAAGAATGGGAGCTTACATGACACTTGGGTCTTGAACCTACACTGTTCACTTTTCAGCTGACAAGATCAGCATTTTAACTGCTAAGTCATCACACCCCCTTTGACGTACTGTGGGTACTCCTATATCCATACACAGTAATCAGTATTCTTACAAATCAGCATAATTAAAATGACAAATGTGTTCCCTGAGGATGTCCACCATTGAAAAATAATTCCACAGTGATTGTTTCTTGAAGCATTATATCTTAAATCCCATGTTCACCAACCTGCTCTTATCTGCAAAGGTGAATAAATAGCCTGTGTTTGTTCTGTTCAAGAATGCCTCACGCTGTATTCTTCACTGATAAAACATAGAAAATAGTGTATAAATTGTGGAGTTTAGCCAATTTATACATGTATCCTGCACATAACTTTTTCTTCCTGATCTTTAAAGTAGAAACATACACACTTCCTGTCCAAGAGTTCTAGATGTAATAATCATTAATGGGTGATGTTTCTTTGAGAACTGCAGAAGTTTTAAAAAGTCAGATTTGTATGACCAACATTACGATTTCTATGTAACAATCAAAACTAGTGGTATACAACAGCTCTTGACTATTTCATCTCCCATTTCCTACTGACATAGATTTATATTAACAAAACATCATGATGCAAGCTATATTGACTGAAAATCATGCTGTGATTTTTTAAAAATATCTTTCAGCAAACTCTATTAATAATAAAGGGAACTTTAGTTGTTCAATGCTAAAAGATGTACTTATAAATGCTTTCATAATGAATAGAATGATTCTCCAAATGTTAAACATGCAGTACTTTCTTTCAAGGTTAATGATCAAGGATTAGGAGAGAATAATGAGGGGACCAAGTTTGTACAAAGGAACAGCAGAGATCTAATTGGATCTCTCCAAACCAGGAAAATAAGTATTGTGCAAAAAGGTTATGTAACAGGTTCAAGGTGATGATTAATTTCAGATATATGTTGATAGAATCAAAGCTGGGAAAGCAATCTTAAGTTTGTTTAATTAAAAGTCAAGCAGATGTCCTGCTGTTGAGAAAAAATATATAAATTCCAGTCTGGGAAATAAAACTAAAGGATTTCAAACAAAGCACATTTTATTTTACATGTCATATAAAACTCTGATCATTGTACGTTGGTTAGAACATTTGGAAAAAACATGTAGTTGAATTGTCAGGGGACTGAAACATTTTTTCTGAGAAAACATTATTTGGGGTCTTTTTATGTATTTGATAAGGTGACATGCTAAGAGAGGTTAAAATGATGTGCAATAGGGAGATAACAGTAGCATCTAAGTACATCAGATAATATCATATTTCTAACCATTGAAATCCTTACCATAAAACATAGAAATGCTTATTAATCTGAATGGCTCTGAAAGGACATCAGGCAAATGCGAGGAGAAAAGGCTTTCAATGGATTCAGTTCATTATGGCTATGTGTAAATGTCAAGCACAGGAAATCGGGAGTCCTGGCCATTCAAATGGTTTCATGCACTCTAAGAATCTGAACCAACAATTGTCAAAGCAAATTGGCGGTAGATAGGAGTCAATGGAATTCAAGGGGGGCAGGACTTATATCTCTTGTGGGCGGGAAGGGATTCCAGACTGATGACGCATTTGACCCCTCCTTCAGGCTCAACCTGATCATCTCCTATAGTAACCTTCATTAGTTAGCTGTTGGGAGAGATGGGCTGTCTGCCCTTCCTGGATCGGCATGTTAGCAAATAGGAAGACAGTAAATGAGACATGACAGTCTTTTCAGCTGACCCACCATAGTTCTATTTATGCTGATTGATTGCTGGTAAATACAGTTAGTCCTCAAGTTATGATCACAATTGGGCCCAAAATTTAAGTTGCTAAGTGAAACCTTTGTTTAGTGAGTTTTTACCTGTTTTACAAATTTTTCTTGCCAGAGTTTGTAAGTGAATTTGCGAAGTTAGTGACATAGTTGTTAAGTGAATCTGGCTTCCCATTGACTTTGCTCATCAGAAGGGCACAAAAGATGATCCTGTGATTCTGGGACACTGCAACCGTCATAAATACGAGCTACTTGCCAAGCATCTTAATTTTAGTTATGTGACCATGAGGATGCTGCAGTAGTCATTTAAGTGTGAAAAATGGTCTTAAATGCATGGTGGCGCATTGGTAAGAATGCAGTACTGCAGGCTACTTCTGTTGACTGCTGACTGACTGCAATTTGGCAGTTCGAATCTCACCAGGCTCAAGCCTTCCGTCCTTCCGAGGTCAGTCAAATGAGGACCCAGATTGTTGGGGGCAATGTGCCAACTCTGTAGACCACTTAGAGAGGGCTGTAAAACTGTGAAGTATATAAGTCTAAGTGCTACTGCTATTGCTAAGTCACTTTTTTCAGTGCCATTGTAACTTTGACCGGTCACTAAATGAACTGGGGACTAAATGAAATGTATCTGTGATACATTTTACTTCCACTTCTTCTGCCTATTCCATTGCTAGAATCTGTTATTAGTAGCAATAATGGGGAGTGCCATATGCATGTTTTGCTTGCCTCCCCCTCTGCCCCTCCCTCCCAAATGAGATATAATCTTTCACCATCGTAAAAGGGCACTATCATTCAGTTTTTCCTTTTGCAAGTTGCTAGTATCGAAATCTCTCTCGAAAACCAAGAGTGAGTACAAAAATTCCTGAATTCATTCTAAGGACAAGGATTGCCGCCTGTATTCTCTTGCCTTCTTTCTATTGTATAAACCATTGCAAGACTGTCAGACAGTTAGGCGTTTCTGCATTGCCTGCATTAAGTCATTTGGTAGATTTATTAATTTGGCCATAGGAAGAAGCAGGGCAATGAGGCATGAGCTTTTAATTGTGGAAATATGGCAAAGCTGCATGCTACTGTGTTTCAACCAGCAGTTGCAACCTCATCCTTTCTTTCATGAGTCACTATTTTTTGTTAGGATTCCGACACAAGGGGAAACTAGCTTTGATTCTCACACTGCCAGGTTCTTGCTCCTACGAAGTGCAACAGCTGCTCTACCTTCTGCTTTCCCAAGTATCATTATTTCACCATCGCACCTCTTGGTACATTTCCTGCAAACATCTGTTATGAAACAATCAAACTCTGCCCTTCATTAAAAGTGCCCTTTGTGGTGCTCCTTGGAGGGTACGTTAGTCAAACTCTGAGTAGACCCAGAGCCCTGGGATGAGTGAAATTCAGAATGAGGAGAAAATACTAAACGGTACGAATCTTATCTCAGATGGTGAAATTATGCACATACACTGAAAAGGATATGTGATGCCAAATGAGCAATAGGGCTGCTGTAGTATGATACATTCAACAACATACTGGAACTTTTTTTTGGCTATGTACTTTGTGTATAAAAGCTTAAATCTTAGCTGAATTGGATGTTGTCCTGGGAGGATTTAGGGGATGGGTGGATAGGAGTTGGGGTGGAACCACAAATGCATGTTCTCCATCTCCACAAAATATGATAGCCAGAGGCATTTTTGACAGCGAATGCCAAATACCTTTTTTAAAAATAGTGAAGAACAGTATAAAAATGTCTATAGAAATTCTCATTCATCCAGGTCCTGGTTGTCTCAAAGGTGCTTTATCAAGAGGCAATCGGACTTTCTGGTTTTTCTTTGAAGACGTTTTCACTTCTTATCCAAGAAGTCTCCACACCAATTTGCACCCACTCATGGTGACCCTGATGACACAGACAAACCTCCAGGTGACCTAAATGACCCACTAAAAGAATGCAAATGACCAGCTGTCTGCAAGAAGTATAAATCCTTCCATTCCCCACCATTCAGTCAGAGCTGAAGAAGCTTCTTGGATGAAAAAATGAAATGTCTTCAAAGAAAAACCAGAAAGTCCAGTTGCTCTTGTATAAAAATGAATAATTTGCTATTGTTTCAAAACTAACTGCTCAGGTCTGCTCAGCTGATGAACTAAAGTGTTTTCTTTCTTCTATTTTTCCCTACCATGATCAAGTTTCTTTCATTTTTTTTATCTGTTGAGAAGCATCCAAGTCCTGAGGTCCTGAGCATGGAAAGAATGAAGGATTTCTGTGTTCTCATTAGCTTCTGAGCCTCCACAACTTTTGACGACATTTTCCAGAAACCTGTCGATTAAATAGTACAAGGGAAGAGCATATCCAAATCCTTTCCCCCACTTTTCTCTGATATGTACCCCCCAATTGGCTGCCTACAAAGCCTAAAGGGCCAGAGGCTTTTGGCTACTTTTGAAACTAGCCCAAAATTTGAAAAAAAATAAATTAATGGTGGCAGGTGAGGCAAGAACAAGGGAGTGACTCTGTTGCCTCCTGCCATGGTAGGTCTTGCTGGGGAACTCTGGTAATGGGTGAGCCTCCCTGAAGGGAGGGGGCCTTGGGGACATGTGAGGATGGGGAATGGGATGCACTTTTCCTTATGGTTCATGGCTTTCTTGGTTCCCTCTCTCCCCAGCAAAGTGGCAGGAAGTTCCACAGTCAGTTGAGGAAGAGATGATGGTTTCATTGGGGCTGACTCGAGGGTTTTGAAGGGAGAGGTAATGGTGCAAGCCTATATTATATGCAAAAAGAAGAATGACTTGACGTTTCACGAGTTGTCTAGTATGTAATTAAAAAGTGAACCTGCAGCTTAGTAATCAAGGTCATGTCTTGAGAAGATTGAGATCCTCTGTACATGAACAGAAAATGGCTACTTTCTGTCCCTTGATTTACAGCCTGAGAGTACAAGCATGCAAGCAAAAAGCAGATTCATGCCACCCTTTAACAGTTAATAAAGACAAGTCTTTGGAACTCATGGAGAAGAGACCTTCTGGTAAAGATTTGCTGCCAGCAAGAATAAATGATGGCACACAAGGCCCCATTACGGAGGGTATATTTGGCTTGCTGCTCCAGTGTGTTGGTTTCCCATGCTGTTGTTTTTCATCTACAAGCTTGAAAGGGAGGTTGCCTATCAGGGAGTCTTAACTGCATCACAAAGGTTTGCCTCTTATAGGAGAACAGAAGACAGATATGGGAATGCAACTTCTCAAAGGGAAAGGAATATCTTCCTGCTTGTGGCAGAATGAGTTGAATGATTTGGTTACTTGCTGTAAGCATCCAATAGATATTCTTTAGGAAATCAAGTCACTGGAGCTATCTCCTGGGTAAAGCACAAAATTTTGTCCCTTTGTGGTTACATATTTTATAGCCCCAAGAGCGAAGCATTTTCAGTTGGCTACTTCCTTAGCCGCTAATTCCTTAGCAAAATGGCGAAGCTTGGAGCATGACTTCTATGCCAGTTTCAGTTTTTGGAGCTCAAGAATCTCGCCCTTTAAAAGTTCATCCTGATTCTTTCCTATGTTCGCAAAGAATTGTCAAACAGACAATGCGTCTAGCAACTGTTATATAAACAAGACCCAAGGGCAGACTGATTTATCCACGGAGAAAAAAAGTGTCATCTTCCTTGCTACATGCAGCAGGAATAAAACAAGAATCTAATTGCTGTGAGTTACTTATAAAGATATTGCATAGAGTGAGTTTGGTGTAGTGGTTAAGGCACCAGTCTAGAAATCAGGTGAGTTCTAGTCCCATCTTAGGCATGAAAACTAACAGGTAACTTTAGGCCAGTCACAATATCTCAGCCAGGGAATCTCGGAGGAGGAAGGTATGTTTGCCACCTTGAATTATTCATAAAAGTAATAAATGTATATAAATAAATAATAAATATTTGTAAACAATTACTTACTGGAGTTGTTGTGCTCCCAGTTCAACCATTCCTTAATAATATATTAACCTAAGCTCACAAAAAGATGTTCTTTGCTATTCTCCAATTCTCACCTCTGCTAGGAAAATCTTAGAAAAAGTAGTGTTTGAAGTGGTGAAAGATCAATCTTGACTTTACCAATTGTCTCTGAAAAATATTTCCTTGGACTTGATTGAATTTTATCTTTGATCTACTCTCTTGTCTCTCCTCTCTTCACATATTGCTGAACAATCAGACATTTTGGAGGACATACATTATTATGGATTGGATTACCGTGTTAGAATCTGATTTCTGATACAAGGAATTAGCCTCGATGATGACCTTTATTAGGGTTATACACTAGGTTTGCCCTATAGATTCATCCCAAAATGGGTGGCCTTCTGATGAGTGGACTATAACACTCTAACTCTCAGTCAGTAACAGCATGTTGGCTACAAATTCCTAAGAACTATAGTCTATCACATCTAGAAGATACAAATCTTGGAAATTCTGTTCAAATCTTGGAAATTCTGTATTTCTCTGCAACTTGCAATATCCTAGCATTCTAGAATACACTCTTTATATGAGAATCAAAAGAAGCATATTGTACCGCAGACTAATGTTATGATTTTTAAAGATGGTAGCAAGAGAACTCTGTTCTGTTCTTTAGCAATTGTGTTACAAGGTACTGCATAGTTTTGTTCTATAGTCATAGATTTTAGCAGATTTTACTCCACTAGTCATTGCCAACTATGGGAGCAGTGCTCATCTCTGTTTCAAGGTCACTGAGCCAGCGATGTCCGAAAAGATTTCTACCACAACTACCAAAGAGGTACCGAATTTAGCTACTTGCATTTGCATGTTGTTAAACTGCTAGATTGACAGAAGACAGAAGGATGAGGACGGGAGCTCACCCCAGCCCATTGCATGGTGTTTGGGTCTTGAACATGGGTTTCTGGCATTCCAGCCAAGAAGCTGGAAGGTCTTAACCACTGAGCTATCATGCCACCCCTATTCATATTGAATATTCATATTTTCCTTACATGGAATAAAAAGTAAAACATATTTTGACATGTTAGGACACATAAGAAAAGATATTGAATTAATTTGATAATGATTTCCCCACTAGTAATATATAGTGTCTTCCATAGTAATCTAATTATTGTAGTGCCAAAATAATAGTAATGGTTGGATGATATCATGACACCGGTTTAAGTGATTATATTGACTTATATTCATGAAAGGTAAACGATTACATATTTTTAAAGATGTCAAGACAGCTAAAGTTCTTGACTGTGTTTGAAACTGGTGGAATCCACACACTGAGTTTAAATGATAGACAACAAAAAATTAAATGACTACAACACTTTGGAAAACCATTCAATGGTAATAAAATCAAATAGTAATATCTATTGATTCTATGTTAGTAATAGCCTGCGCTCTATGTTGTGGATTATTTTGCATTTAGGAAACATTTAAAAGACAGATTAATCAACTAAATGTAGGAGAAAATCTATTTTTATTAGGCAGTATCTTTTGTCATGTTTTTCTATTGACAGCACACAGAGAAACAGATTGTTTTTTTTATCATAAAAGGGTGAGAAGTCTGTAAGACACTTGAAACTTCTCAGTTTTTACTTCTTGGCACCAGCCTAAAATTTGGCTTCTTACGTGGAGTAAATATAATTAGTGTGATTAATCACAAATCATGCAGGCTGTGTAGGGACCACTGGAAAGAGAAGGTTAAATCAACAAAAATCCGGAAAGCATAATCTAGAGCCAAACAAAACATTAGGCAGAATCATTTGTCCATTAAAAAGGGTCCAGATCAGGTGTGTCAAACTCGATTTCATTGAAGGCTGCATCAGGGTTGTGTTTGACGTCAGGGATGGGCGTGGCTGGCAAGACACCTGTTGTGGGGACACCTGTGGTGGCCAAGGGCTAAGGCAGAACTTCCCTCAGACCCTCCTTGACTCTCATAATCTTCCTTCCTTCCTTCCTTCCTTCCTTCCTTCCTTCCTTCCTTCCTTCCTTCCTTCCTTCCTTCCTTCTTCTTTTTCCTTCCCTCTTCATTCTTCTTTCTTCTTTCTTTTCCTCTTTCCTTATTTTTCTTTCCTTGCTCTCTTCCCATCTTTCCTTCTTTTTCTTTCCCTTTCTTCTTTCCCTTTCTCCTTTCCTGTCCCTTCTTGCATGCTCAAATGCAAAAGGGGAAACATTTCTGTTTCTCTTTTGTTTTTAGTTTCTTTTCCTAGATCTCTACCAGCAAAAATGGAGCGTGCCCCCCCCCCAAGCTCTGTTTTCGCTGACAGAAGCACCATGGCCCAGTCCTTAGATGTTTCCAGGGAAGCCCGATCTAAGCACCCTGTGGACCGGATCCACTCCACTTGCCTTGAGTTTAACACCCCTGGTCTAGATCTTCTTCATCGGGTAATGTGAGAAATAACCCCAAAGTCAAAGTTAGATTACATAATAGTTAACACCACACATGAAAGTCCTAGGAAAAGAAGCACGCATAGCTGTAAGAGAATTTCCTCTTAAATGATGATATTGGGATTGAGCTATCTAAATGGAATCTGGATATGGGAACTCCGAACTCCGAAAGCTTTCAAAAAGTGCAGTTTGAGGCAAATATGTTGATGAAATAATGTTGGTTTCTTGATTCAACCAGTTACCATGTTTGTCCCTTGTTTTTGTTTTTGAATTATATTATGAACTTTATATCTGGTGACCCAGAGCAACCAATAAAGGAAAATATTTGCAGCTTGGGGATGAAAGGTCCTTGATGCTCTCTGAGCTTGGTTGTTTTCTTGCAGACATTTCAATGCCCATACTAAGTAACATCATCAGGGCTGTGGCAAGTCAAATGAAACAGCTTTTTACATTACATGATAGAAGCAAATGATGAATATATATTTACCAACAGAGGTGATGAAGACAACTGTGGGGAGCCACTGCAAGGGGCAAACCATTTCTTTGAAATCTGGTACAATTTGCTGACAGTGTTGTGGTAAATGAAATGTATGTCTTCCTGGTTCTGATTTCAGAAATACTTTCCACGTGCCATAGTTTCTACAAAGTTAGCTTTTGCTCAAGAGGGCCGGCTGCTTTAAAAGAGTCTAACTGGTCCAATTATTAATTGTGACCAATAAGTATTGTTTAGCAAGAATCCCTGATTCTAAAGCATTGTCCATAGGGTAATCGAGGTCTCTTTTTCTCCTTGGGTGATCACAGCTAGCAAAGGCAAAAGAGTGTTATAAAGAAATTGCTGTCTTACTATGCTCATTCAAGAAGAAACAGTTGCTAGTCTTAACTAAGAACAGTGCCCCAATTTAGCTATTTAGTTTGAACCATGCAGTTTAAAACGCCCCCCATTGGGGCCTTACTTTTGCCTCTGATATTTTGGTTTCCTTGTGAGACAGACTTTTGAAATGCATGTCATGGATCCTTGTTGAAGTCCTCCGAAAGGATTTAGATGAATTAAGTATACCCACATGGAGTTACAATACCAGTCTCTTCGGTGCTGCATTGTTGATAATAAATTTGAAGCTGTTTATTTAGTAGAGGCTATTCTATTTGGGCTTCAAAGAATGTGGATGTCCACTCTAGAGATAACAAAGACATGGACAATTTTTGCATTTTGCTTCCATCTAAAGATAATGCACAGAGATGCAGTGGCTCAGTGGCTAAGACGCTAAGCTTGTTAATCAGAAAGGTTGGCAAGAG
Source organism: Laticauda laticaudata (assembly GCA_004320025.1). Lineage (NCBI taxonomy): Eukaryota > Metazoa > Chordata > Lepidosauria > Squamata > Elapidae > Laticauda > Laticauda laticaudata. The sequence goes on from BHFT01057986.1 coordinate 55,128, forward strand.
GCTGTTTTGATCAAAAATGGAGCTCATGGGGTGGTGTGGACTGCCCCCCTGAGCTCTGTTTTCTCTGCCAGAGGTCTGCAGAAGGCAACTGCGGCCAAAAATGGAGCTCGGGGGGTATGCACAGTCCTCCCGAGCTCCATTTTTGTTAGCAGAGGGTTGCAGGAGGCCGTCGCAGCTGGAAATGGACACTGAGCTGGCCATGACCCCTGGCCACACCATGCCCCCCTGAGGTCAAACACAACCCTGATGCAGCCCTCAATGAAATCGAGTTTGATACCTCTGTTCTAGATCACAGTTCTTGATTTTAGTAGAAGGAACAAGCAGAAGATGCTGTGTATTGACTTGCAGATTCAGTGTGTGGAATATGTTCATACAATGTTAAGCCATAGTGTGGTTTCTCTGTGTTGCTTGATCCAGGCCACTGTAATTCATAAAACATAATGTATAACTTAATGCAATGCGCCTGCTTTAACAATTATGGCATATTTAACAAAGCAGGGTTTAATACGGCACACAGCTGCAATCCAAATTGCAGATGTGAGGAAATTTCAGGCAAATTGAAAAAAAGAACTACCTATTTTTAGTTTTGTACATAGTTTCTTTTAAAAAACAGCTAAGGATTCTGAGCTTGAGCATAGTGAGGACTCCTGGTATCAAAAAATATTTCTTAGCTACGTAAGCTTCCCACTCATCACCATTAATACTGTTTTTAATTTCAAATATGAGTGAAAACTGTGTGTGTATGTGTGTTTGTTCAAAAAGAACAAAGATGGAAGAATGTAGAAAATCATTGTGCAAATTCGGCCTTGAGTTTGATACCCCCTGATCTGCAGACAGAAATTAGGGTCTCTGAAGAATCTCTGCACTGATCCACCTGGAGATGATCCATTTTATGATTTGTTTTGTTTTGTAACTTATGAAAGAGAAAAACAGAACAGGTGTGCTTGTGTGCAAAGGTGGATTAAGGTAACCTAATCTTGAGTGGGACCTTCTCTCTCAATGTAATTATTCTTTGAATACAGCCAGCCTTAGAAGATTATCCATCACAGAACTCAGAAGACAGGTAAATGCAGGAGTGTGAGAGATTCATAAGGCCTGTGGGTTAGTTAAAATCTCCTTGACAGGAGGGCTGCTGATGTCAGGAAATCACCTGCAGGCAATGGACAGGAATGCTGCTGATTTAAATGTGTCCCCCTCTGGTGCAGGCAATGGGATGTTTAAAAAACCTGCCATAACAAACAAAAACAGCAAACACCAGGAAGTAGATGGATGTGCAGAGTCTCCCTGGTTACATTCCAGCTCTGCAGTTGGCAAGAAACAAAAAGCCTATTTAGGCTCCAAGGTGAGCAGAAGCTTCTTCCAGACAGAGTTCATCAGGCTTTTGAGAGACTTAGCAGATCAGTTACGGTAATGAAGCACAGCATGTCAGGGTCCAATGAGACTTGAAACTCCTATTCAGATTTGTTTTGGGGGTGGGTGGGGGGAAGACAACTTTCCTTAATACAGAACAAGAGACAAGGAAGGAGGGTTATAATTTTTCTAAGCCAACGTTAATGTTGAGCAGGGACCGAAAAGATTTTATTGACTGAAGAATGCTGCAAATCTTCACATTTGGTTAAGTTCAGGAGAAAAAGAAAAGGAAGCAAAGCAAAGCAGAAGATGCATCACCAATGGGAAACCCCAATATCTAATGCACCTTCATACTCACAAGATATCTGTCAGGATTCCAGCAGTTACCCCCTCCCTTTCTATCAGTAACTATAAAACACCCATAAAAATGTTTTATGAGTTGACAATATCATTCGCTGTGATATTCTTTCTTTTCTTTCTTTCTTTCTTTTCTTTTTTCTTTCTTTCTTTCTTTCTTTCTTTCTTTCTTCTTTCTTCTTTCTTTCTTTCTTTCTCTTTCCTTTCTCACTTCCTTCTCCTCCCTCCTCTCCTTCTCCCTCTCTCCTCTCACTTTTCCTCTCTTTCTTAACATTCAACTTCATACTGTCAACCCAAAAAATTACTAACGAACTAATTCTATACAGGGAGTCCTTTGCTTAAAACAGTTCATCTAGTGACCATTCAAAGTTACAACAACACTGAAAAAAGGGACTTATGAACATTTTTCACACTTATGACCGTTGCGGCATCCCCATGGTCACATCATAAAAAATTCAAATGACCCATATTTATGACGGTTGCCATGTCCCAAGTCCTGGGATTCCCTTTTTGCCACCTTCTGACAAGCAGAGTCAATGGAGGAAGCCAGATTCACTGAATAACTGCAGTGATTCACTTACCACTCAACTGTGGCAAGAAAGGTGGTAAAATGGTGCAAAGCTCATTTCAGAAATGTCTCACTTAGCAACAGAAATTTTGGTCTCCATTGTGGTCGTAAGTCAAGGACTACCTACATAGGTCAGGACTGCTTTTAGTTACAGAGGTTTCCGGTTTTATGAGCTTCCCAATTCAGGTTGGAAGAGTTTATCAATTTTTTTTATTTAGAATGGTTTATCAAGTACACATAAATCTATAATTTTGATAATTAGCATTCGATTGATTTATAGAATAAACTAATAAACAAGTGAGGCTCTGGAAACTGTCCTGAAGGTTCTGCAAACAAAAAAAGGAAGGTCAGATAAATTTGTTCTGCTTACTTAATTTGTTACCACTTATTTTCTATTTTTCTTTGCCAGTTGACAATCAATGTTCCATTTAGAACACGGATGATATTAATGTAGTTGTTTGTGGGTGGTTGTTCTCAGATTTGTATTTTACAATTGTTTTTTTTTTAATCTGTGGGATCTGTTAAATGTGCTAATAAGTTCCAATTATCTATCGATAGCTCTGTGGGCATTCACCATCTGTCCAGAGTAATGCTATTACTTATATTAGCAAAGGAGACCAAGACAGAGAACTCTGCTTTCCAAAATTCAAGTGAACGGTGATAAAGAGATTATAGTGCCACTTACTTGATTTATCTTGGTTAATTTATGTTTTGGCCCAACATTTCACGGCATGTTTGCACAGTTTTCTTGGGAGTGGGGCCAGCCACAACTCAGATTTATAAGCACACTGCCAATTTCACAGAGCTGGCCATCCAAAATAAAAACAACAAATGGGATTTTTCAATGGATGTCATGGGGGCAGCCAGATCAATTCTAGGGACAAAATATCCAGGTAATAAGCAAGATGGTGCAAATATTTTGAAAGCGGTTTCTTGAAATGAAAAGGAATATAGATAAACACCCCCTTGTTGGATTATTAAAGCAGTTGCATCCTTTTCATGATGATTTGATGGATGCTTCTGAAACAGCTCTCTGAGCTTTTTCTACATGTATATGTTTGCACAACCTCTTCGGTTTGCTTTTCCACCAGCACTGGCAATGGATTTGCATGGCTCTTAATAAGAGAAGCAGAGAAGTTAAGAAAGCAAAAGGGTCTAAGAGCAGATTACATTCAGCTTCTATACCCTTGGAAGCACCTTTTGTGAAGAAGAGATGGTTCCCAGTTCTGCTTGGTACCCTTATCTCTCTGGATAAGCTCCACTGATGACAAACAGATTCTTTCAACTAGAACCCCAGCTGGACAAAATTACTTGAGACCGTGGCTGTGCAAAAACACATTTTTGTTTTGTTTTGCCTTCAGAAGTTGTGCTCCATCACTGGAGGTTTTTAAGAAGAGCCTAGACAGCCGCTTGTCTGAAATGGTATAGGGTCTCCTGCTTGAGCAGGGGGTTAGATTAGAAGATCTCCAAGGTCCCATCCAGCTCTGTTCTGATTGATCTTCTCAAGTTAAATTGGCTTTGTTTAATGAGTGCTTTGGACAGTGACAATGATGAGGGTGATGAGAAAGTAACTTTGCAAACAGTGGCCACATTTACAAACTTCACAGCATTTCTCTCTTCATCATGTGTTCTCTGTTATAGTCATGTGTTGTTCTGTACCTGATCTAATAGCAATAGCATTTAGACTTAGATACCACTTTACAGTGCTTTACAGCACTCTCTAAGTGGTTTACGGAGTCAACATATTGACCCCCAACAATCTGGGTCCTCATTTTATGACCTTGGAAGGATGAAAGGATGAGTCAATCTTGAGCCTGGTGGGATTTGAACTGCCAAATTGCAGGCAGCCAGCAGAAGTAGCCTGCACCACTGCACCACCGCAGCTCTCTAATATTTTTTCTTCCCCGTCCCCAGGTCATAGAGACTGCTTAAACAAGCAATCTCTTCCTGAATTTCTTTTCTCTACAGTACAGCAATCATTAGCACATTCCTTTCAATATGTATTCCCTATTGTGTCCCTAGTTACTGTCTTCTTCAGTGAATGTAAATACAAAAATCAACCCCCTTCGTAGCTTCATTTCCCATTGACTTTTGTGGGAAGATTTATCCCTAAGATCTGTATATTTGATATTAAAATACTAATGCTGTTTTAACAATGTCCTCTTCCATGAGAAACCTACTCTAGGGTTTGTTTTTAATTAAAAAAAATATTTACTTACTGTAAGTCTGGGTCACAGCATTTTTAACTTCTCCTGTGTAGTAACAGAATTCTACTGGTAAAATAGTGGAGTTCACTCTTTTGAATTTTATGCTGGTAAAGCGGGTTTATCTACCTATCTTTTATTGAACTTGCAATAATTGTTTTAAAAAGATTCGACATATTTTTCCCCATCCATAAATCCTTCAGGGAAATGGACTGTAACTAAAATATCTACAGGAATGTAGGTCAAATATCACGATATTATTTTTTATGTCTAAAAGCCTTCAGTATCCCCTTCCAATTTTATTTCATGGGCAATTGGCATTCATAGTATCAGGTTTCAGTGAAAATGCTTTGGTGTAGTAAAACTACTTGAGCTGCATTTGAACAAGAAACTAGGATGTCTGTAAAGAGAGATTCTTTTATGGAAGGTTCTCATGTCTGGGTTGCAGAAAGTCAGATAGCCATGAAATAGCAGCAAAGAGACATAGGAATTTCACATTCTGTGCTGCCCTTTGGTAATCTAATGGATTTTTTTACAGCAGCCACTGAACGGAGATCAAACTGACATCTAGCCATCTCGCCACATCACAAGTCAAAATATGTGCTAATCACCAAACAAGAAGGCTTTCATTTGCTGTGTTCCCTGGTGTCTTTTCATTGAAGCTTACCTTGGATGGATTCACACAGTATAGCATCATGAGTTGATTTAAGTTTTTTTAAAAAATATGAATCCAATGGAGATCAGGACAGATCAGGATTTATTTAGGCTGCAAAAATTTGTACTGCCAGTAGATAGCAGCAAAATTTGCTGTCCCCAATTGGTCATCTGTTTTTTTCCAGCCTACCTAGATAAGGTAAGGCCTGTTTTAGCCTGATATGTCAATCCATGATGTGTTTGATGTTTTTTTTTTAAATTTAATTTATTTAAATTGTTTGTGCTGCAACCCAAATCCCAAACAACTCTGGGCAGCTCACAGTATAAAGACATAATACAAGCATAATAAAACCAACAAGAAAACAAAAATACAATAAGGGAAGTTACATGGCAATCTGGACACTGATAATGCCAGTTCTTTTAGCATCATTACAGTTTGTTGCAGATTGTCAACACTTCTAGATTCTGCAAACTTTTTTTTATCCCCTTTCTCTTATTTGCCTTGGAAGCTTGTATTGAGGAAGCTCACAACTTTCTTGCTCATCCCTCTGCTTTTCCATGACTCATTCACTAACTGTGCAGGATCAGAGGAAGTGTGTTGCATTTTTAATCCATCCTTTTCTGACCTCCTTATGTTAACAGGCATTGTCTAAATAGCAGCTGTGTATATGTTTAGATAAACAGGGCCACAGTCATTACACATGGAAATTTGTGTAATCAGGATTTTGACTCCTGTTCAACTGCATCCTGCTGAACAAGTCATACCATCTCTTCAGAACTTCCCCATCGACACAAGGAAAAGATACAGGATTGGATGCCCTGTCTCTGGTTCAAGTGTATACTTGCTACTTAAATATCTGAAGATAATATTTTCAAAGGTTTACTGTTATAATCATTGCAAGCCACCAATTGTTCCAGAATCCCAACCTGAGTTTTTTCTTCTTGTTATATTGGATTGAATTGGGTAGTCATTGGGTTATTCTAATTCTGGGACTTGACCAAGTAGCAATACCGTTTAAGTCTTAAATTTTCTTGATATTCTAGAGTTGGAAAATGCTCACTTCTGTGCTGTAACTGTGAGTTGACATCAGTATATGAGGAACTAAATCTACTCCTTAGTAAGTTTTCCTCCTTAGTGGAGTAGCAAGAGGAAGGATCTTCCAATTAAAATTTGTTGAAAATAAGTGAGTCAGTAGTTTCCCCCTATATAGTTAACATAAAATTGCTTAATTTAATTCTTCCATTACTTTCAAAGAACAATACAGAAAGAAATAATGGCTTTAGTTTGCTTCTCTGGAATGCTGCCAGTTTTAAATCTATTATTTGGGGTTCAAAACACAGTTGGGCTTTGCTCTATATTACCTTATTTGGTTCTTAGAATAGTGAGCTTCTTAATGTATGTATAATTGTTATATTTGCTTCATGCTGAAGTTCTGATCCTTGTGTCAGCTTTGGAAGCCATATTACACGCTACCACAAAGCCTCAGAAAGTGGGAGGGGAGTGATTTTAATTAAGTAGCTATAAGTAGACAAAATAAAATTATTTTGTTAGTTCAAGGTCATTTCGTATGGTGCAGGATGAAATAAGGATCTAACTTTTGGATGGATTGTGCTTGGGCCATGAGATGTGATGATGACTAAGGGAGGATGGATTTGTAGTTTGGGAATGTGTGGAAAGCCAAAAACTTTTAGATTCGGGATTCCACAAATGTGCCAGGTGCTATTCTAATAGAGGTACTTTTGAGATATGTTTGTCTTGGAGTTACTGATTGGAATGGAAGTTTGCTGGAATGCTGATACCTTGCTCTTTAAAGTTTTGCAGTTGATTTTAAAAAATTCTAATTATTTTTTGTCATATTTACTGCATGCACTGACCCTGTTAATCCTAAAGAATTAAAAAGTGTACACTGTTCAAATATTTTCAATAGATTGCTTCATATATCAATAATGGTGACATATGTAATAAACGCATTACTGTCAGAGTAACACTTTCAGTCATTGGGCAGTGTGAAAATTGCCTCCTAATTGTACTTGTCGACACTTCTCTTGCTGTCATTTTGAGTACTGGATGGTCAAGCAACAACAATTTTTTTTCTAATTTAATGAAGTACAAAAGATATTTGCAGTATTTTGTTAATTTTTTTCTGTGGCTATAAGCCAGTAAGAATATTTACTCCTTTGTAGCATCTATTTAGGTCAAATAGAAATGTTATACTGGTGGTCCTTGCTTAATGACCAATCACTTAGCAGCCGTTCAAAGTTATGACAGACCCCACTCTCTGTTTTGAAGCTATGGCTTGTGCTGCACCCTTATGGTCATTCTTTAAAAAAAACAACAGAAAAAAAAACTGGCTGACAGAGTGCTACAGGAGGCCATGGAGGCTGAAAATGGGCTGTAGCCCCCTGTGTATAGGCCCCCCATTGTCCGTTCTGGCTGGCAGAGGCACTAGGGGCCTAACCCATTGATATTTCCAGGCTGGCTCCATAGTCAGATTTAAGGACTCCACAGGCTGCATCCGACCCCCTTGAGCTTGATACCCCTAGTTTAGTTGTTCTGATGTGCAGTGCCTGATAGCGTCATTTTGAGGGTAGAAGTTGAAACAGTTTTATGTCCAGGATGTGAGGGGTCTGTAGATATTTTCACAGCCCTCTTTTTGACTTGTGCAGTATACAGGTCCTTGATTGAAGGCAGGTTGGTAGTAGTNTGCTTTTTCTGTAGTCCTAATTATCCTCTCAAGTCTGTGTCTGGTCTGTTGGGTTGCAGAGCCAAACCAGACAGTTATAGAGTGCAGATGACAGACTCAATAATTCCTCTGTAGAACTGGATCAGCAGCTCCTTGGGCAGTTTGAGCTGTCTGAGTTGGCGCAGAAAAAACATTCTCTGTTGTGCTTTTTTGATGATGTTTTTGATGTTAGGTATCCATTTTAAGTCTTGAGATATTATAGAACCTAGATACTTGAAGGTCTGTACTGTTGCTACTGTGTTGTCTAGTATTGTAAATGGTTGTAGTGTAGGAGGGCTTCTCCTAAAATCTACTATCATTTCTACAGTTTTAAGTGTGTTCAGTTCAAGACTATATCAGCCACAAGGCTAGTTGTTCAACCTCCTGTCCGTATGCAGATTCGTCGTTGTTTTGAATAAGACCAATCACTATTGTATCACTGTTGCAAACTTCAGTACTTTAACAGAGGGATCCTTTGAGATGCAGTCATTGGTGTATAGAGATAAGAGAAGTGGAAGAGCACACAGCCTTGCCCCCCCCCACCATACATTGGTTTCCATCTATTGCTAGAAAATTTCTTGATCTTTATTTTCTCCCATCCCCCAATTAAGTGTTGAAACTAAACTCTCTGTGTAACCCCTCTAATCAGGAACTCCTTTCACCAGTGGTGGGATTTGGTTGGTTTGCACCAGTTTGAGCGAACCGGTTGTTAAATTACCCCGCTATCAAAGTGGATCCTGAGTATTGTGCTGCACTGCAATAGAGAAACGGGCAGCGGAGCGGCCGGGTGAGGGAAGAAGAAGCCTACTTTCCCTCTTTCTTCTCCCTGCTCCTCCCTCTTCCCTCGTGCTGGCTGCTTCATTTCCCATTTATCCATTGCAACACAGTGCCCAGGATCTACTTTGATAGCAGGGGGTAATTTAACAACCGGTTTGCCAAGGGTCAGGTTGGCTATCACGGGAGGTTCATCCTGCATGTTGGCAGAGCTGAAGGATGGGGATGGGCCATGCCTCCCATAACAGCCAACCTGACCGTGGGAGAAGCAGTTGTTAAATTATTTGAATCCCTTTAACCATTTGCTAAATTTTCTGCATGTCTGGAAAGAGAGGACAATATTTGTAAGCTGCTTACCTTGATGAATGACTGCCAGGTTGAAGAATAGAGGAAAAGAGTGGATTGCTGAAGAAAAATTCTCAACAGCAAAATGCTGTTGGTTCTCAACAGCAAACTGCTGGGACAGAAGCTGGGTCCTAAAAGACATCAAACAAGCAGCAAAAAGTTTAGAAACTTTCTTTGGAAAGCTTTTTGCTCCTGACTCCCCTTAGAACCCAGTTTCTGCCTTGGCCATTTGCTGCATGTACTATGCTCTCGGTTTAATGTTTCAGTCTACTGTTTAATAGCTTTCGTGTCCAGGAAATTCCTTCTTATCTCGTGTTTTGATCTCCTGTTATAAAGTTTCATTTCATGAGTTTTTGTCCTACCTTGGAGGGGACAGTCAACATCTTTTTCTTAGTCTCCTAAACGTTGGAACACTGTGATCATGTCAGCTGTTAATTTTTCTCTTCTTTAGGCTATGAACTGTACCATGTTTTTTTAACTGTTTTTCATAGGTTTTAGTCTCTAAGTCCCCCACAGTGAAAGGAATGAATCTGCCTAACAATCCCAAGTATATCAGTTGCCAGTCATTTCAAGATTAGGAGGATCTGGCAGTGTTTGCCTGTGCTCTGATTACCTTACAATTAGGCTAACATAACATGTTTTGTGCGGGGTTACTTTGAAAATGTGTTCAGAAGATTTGATGGCAGTTACAGTGGCTTTTAAATTTGCGAATGACTTGGAAGCTTTAGTTCAACGTTCTCTGCTTTTAGCATTTGCAGGCAGACTTTAATGTGTGTTTGGAGCTTTGGTAGTGCAGTGGTTAAAGGGGCAGTATTGCAGGCTAACTCTGCCCACTGCCAGGAGTTCTATTCTGAATGGCTCAAGATTAACTCAGCCTTCCATCCTTCTGAGGTCAGTAAAATAAGGACCCAGATTGATGGGGGAAATATGCTGACTGTGCAAATTGCTTTGAAAGGGCTGTAAAGCACCATAAAGCGGTATATAAGTCTAAGTGCTATTGGTGCTATGGCATTTGAATTTTAATTGTAATGATTTCAGTTTAGATTGTAAGCTTTTTTTGTAGAGTTCTATGGACTGAAAAGACAGAATATAAATAAAAATTCTACTCTTATACTCATAATACCAATAAGCTGTGGACAACAGTGATTTGCATTTTCTAATACTGAATTTTCATTCTGTGCTAGCAATTTTAGGAACTTTCTAAAATGAGTGCATAAAAAGGAATAGAGTTTATTTCTTGGTAAAATTGTTCATAAATATAAACAGTAATTGAAGGCTTGATAGTCATATTATGTATTTTAACATTACTTAGTTAATCTTTATTGAGAAATTACTGTATTATAACTTATTTGTTTTTTATATTTTTGTCTTGCCTTTATTATTCATAAGTAATTCAAGATGGAAAACATACCTAATTCTCCTTCCACCTCTTATTTTCTCCATCACAACAACCCTTTGAGGTGAGTCAGGCTGAAAGTATTTGACTTGCTCAAAGTCACCCATTATACCTGTTGTGTATAAGAATTAGAATACTCCAAATACTTTAATCTGATTGGCCGAGAAGGCCGCAATAGAATTGGTTAATAAAGTACCGTTACAATTGGCCTGCCTGCACGGCTGCGGAAAATCTTAAAAGAGCTGTTGTTGGACTGCCAAGCGCGAGCAGCCGCCTATAAAAAGGGCTGCTGTGGCAGCAATTGTTCTCTTATAAAGTCACTGAGTTGGTTGTATAATAAAGCAGCTGTTGAGATGAACACCGGTTCCTCGAGTAACTTCTATTCCTTAGGACAGAACACTGGTGACTTCAGGGTGGGATATGTTCTTAGAGAAGAGCGAGACCAAAGGCACGCCGTGAACCAAGAACTGAGCAACCAAAAATGGCCTCGGTAACAATGCGCCGCCCACACCGTCAACCCAGCCGAGAAGATTGGGAGTCATACACTGACCCGTCCTGATGTTTTTTAGGAAAGCAACGAGCTACAGGAATAAACCCGACCAGAGGAAGAGCAGCTGTATTCCTCATGGCATTGTGGCCTTTGTTTCAAATGTGCCCAAGGCTTAGCCAAACCTGCAGGATGCTAAAACAAATGCCATAGGCCAGAAATTAAAACGAATGCTACAAGCCCATCTATCGCGCCGTGTGGTCTCCAATCTTATTAAAGACATTGCAATTCTATAAGTGCAGATTCAATGAGAAAAGACAAGAGGAGCATCGGGAGCATTTTTTAAGCAGCCCTAAGAAATACGGAGGGAGCTGTGAGCTTTCTCAACGATGGACGAAGCCATGAGAGACTGCGTTGGTTCTTGGATTGAAAGGCCTGACACTCCAAAGCAGAGCTAGCCAGAAGACAGAAGAAGCTAGCAATCGCACTTCTATTCTACAAATAGCTGGTCAAAGTTCTGAAAGGTAACTACAGACCAACTGTGACCGAGTAAGTCCTCGCCATCCATAGCAGGCGTCAAGAGATTCCAACGAATACCATGCATATGTAGGACATTTTCTATAAATCTCGAGCACGACCCACAAACCCTCTTGCTAGGAATGTTCGTGTAGGCGGAAGAGCTCACAAACCAACCGCATACCAACTCTATCGCAGAATGATCGAGTATGGATCCGGGATAATTCCTCTGCTGCATACAATTTAACGACACTCTATCATCATTCGCCTCCCACAAGCCGAAACCATCACCCATGCAGATGCCTTAAGCCATTCCCCCTCTGCCCGAACAAGGAAGATGCATCAGCTCCCACCATTCTCCACTTCTCAGATTGAAGACATAAGCCTCGAAATTCTAGCCATGCTACACCCGCATGCAGTACGTCGCTAAAGAGCCTACCTGCGATAAAAGACCCGGCTGACAGCCCGAGTTCTGTCATTTGGGTGTGGTAAGTAAGGCTGGCTCCGGTATATGAGGATAGAGACGAGACCATTTTAAACCTTTTGTACCTGGTCAGACTAACTGTCCCTGAAAAAGGGTTGTATTACTGTGTGAGGACAAGGTGATAATCCCAACAAAATTTGCAGGGGACATATTTGGTGTGTGTGCACTAGGGGACAACCCGGGTAATTATTGTAAAAATGCAAAGCCCTAGCCAGGAGTTTATGTCTGAGGTGGCCCGGGCGGACCAGAAGACAGAAAATGCAGTGCATCCTCGTGTGGCACATGCCATCGACTGGGCCAGAAATCAAGGGCCTACCCCCCCTCTTGCACCAGTTCTAGACGATGGGAAAACTCCCCAGAGGCCCCGTCGGTATCGAAACTCCATATTGATTTTGCAGGGCAACGAAAGGAACTACAGCTATTTTTATAATTGTTGAACGCTTATTCAAATGGCTAGAGTATTCCTTATGGCGTCCACATCTACTGAGCCAGTTACTTAAAACAATTGAACAAACTCTTTGCTACACATTAGACTGCAAGATGTAGTAGTATCTGACAATGCCCCCCAATTTACTGCCTTAGCTTGTCGAGAAACCTAGCCTAGTGCACAAGGCATCTGACATGTCCTAACAGCGCCGATCTAATCCGGCTTCAAATGGACGAGCTGCAACGCATTGGTTTCGTTATACAGAAGAAAACCCTAGACAAAACTGGACACTGGCAGGACATTCCAAGATTAGATTAAACAAACTAGTTAACAAATCAGCAATATCTACCCTATGCACAACCACGTAACAAAACGCCCGCAGCAACTCCTCGATGGCAGAAAATTGCATTTCTACCTAGACATAGATTACACCCCACCTACACCTCGTGGAAAAACCCCCTGACCTCTCCGTGACAGTAAAATATGTCGTTCTTTACCACTGGAGACTAGTCTACCGCTCCAATACATCTTTACCGGGAACCCATCTCATCGGCTTCCGAGCCACAATTACCACCAATTGCTAGGGACCCCTGGTCATCCCAAGTGTTGAACTGGACGACGCGCCAGAACATGGAAACGACGCACATCAGAACCGTGTGCTTCTCAGACATTGGAACGCAACAGCTAACCCTGCTAGCTCCGAAGCACCACCACAAATACCTATCCCCAATCAAACAACCCCAAAAAAACCAAGCTGTTGGGGGGGGGGAAACACACAATATAAAAAGGCGAGAGAAGAATCACCCAATAACATGACCAAAAAGATACTCAACACAAACCCGGAATTAGACGCCCCCGTGGATAAGACAAAAAGAGCAGTTACCCATTAGTAGGACCTCCAGAGAAAAGCCGGGAGCAGGGAAGTGAGGCGAGGCCTTCCAGAAAGGAGGCCAGCCAGCCAGCTCGACCAACCCGGGGACGACCAGGAGGATGCAAGAAGCCAACTCAACCAGCCCGAGAGACCCAGGCGGGAGCAGCAAGGCTGACTCACCCTTCCAGGAGGTTCCATGGAGAAGACATGGAGAAAAGGCGATGCCAAGGTTAAGGTTAAGGTTAAGCCAAAGACAATGATAGAAGAAAATCAGAGAGCCACAGGCTTGATATTGGAATGAGTCAGTATCTCACGAGGGACAAAAGAAAGAGGTTTTCTATTCCCACTAGCAGTTGTTCTCTGACGACCATAAATGGTGAGCTCACCTGAATTTTATCCATCCAACTGGCCCTAGGACAGAGATTTTCAGGATATGAGACATTGCTGCAGACTCTCCATATTCTCATCTAAGTATCAATGCCATGGATCTAAGGATTATTTTTAAGACAGAAGGAACACTGTGGTTATTTTGAACTACACCATAAAAGAAGTGGATATAGTTTCTGTAACTGTTAGCATTCTTTTCCTACTTATAGCAAAAGCACTTAGACTTATATACTGCCTCACAGTGTTTTACAACCCTCTCTAAGTGGTTGGCAGAGTCAGCATATTGCCCCCAACGATACAGGTCCTCATTTTACCAACCTTGGAAGGCTGAGTTGATCTTCAGCTGGGCAGAATCGAACTGTTGGCAGTTGGCAGAAGTAGCCATATTTAGAATTGTATCAGGTGGATACTGCATTATAACCACGGTACCCCCCCCCATAGTTCCTTATGGGTGGATGAACCAATGAGACAAGCAGCATTGTTCGATCTTGGGGTGGAGGCAAGAGTTTTTTTCAACAATCCCAGTTGGCCTGAAGCTAATCATTCCATGCCCCCAATGTTAGCAAGGGCAATCCCCTTACTTTGTAGTGCATGAGCCAATAATGGCATGTAATATTTCTTCAGTGGAAGGTACGATTGTGGCCTGGATTGAAATGTCATCTGAGAAGATGTCTGTGTGACTGTCATGCTGATTATTCCTGAAGACTATTCCTCAGAAACAGAGTACAAGAGTTCAATAACCCCATTTTGGGGGTCAGTGATAAGACAATGGTTCTGGGTGGTCAAACCTACAGGGAACAACTATGGTAGGCAGTAGCTCACCACTTGTCAGTGAGAATCTGTCTCGCTGTTGCCTTGATGATATGATAAGATGTATACAAATGGCGAAAAACATGCCTTGTACATGGGAATAAATTCTGGTGCCCAACAACAGCAATATAACACCAGACTTCAGCCAAGATTAATTTAAACCTCTTTCTTAACCAGAAACTGAAACTTTCACTTGTTTTTACCTGGCTTATCCTATCTATGACTTAATCCTATATGCCATGGGAATGGAGACCAGATTAATGAATGATCATTCTTTCTTCCTACCTCTGAGAAAAACAACACAGAATTAAAAAAAAAGAATTCAGGGAGGGATGCTAATTCATTTTTTTCAAAAAATCCTGAGCAAAAGTAAATATTAAAATATATATTTTAAGATTTCCTTTTGCTCAAGAATTTTATGTATAATATATTTATTTTTATATATGTTTATTTATATATATAAAATATATTAAAATATTACTGCCATACAAAGACCTTCTCTATATCCCATGTTGTCTATCACCCTATAATTTAATAAACTAATCTTGTCAAGGAGTACCTGTATAGCTAGTAAAATACTAGATTCAAAATTAGAAGGAAAATTGGGCCTCAAATATCTGTATAAACTGTGTAGGAAAACAACTAGACCTAGTATTTGCAATTCTTTAAGCTATCAATAATATATTTCATTTTTCCATTCAAAGGAATTCAAAAAACTATTAAAATTATTAACTCTGTGAGATGGAAATGCAATTGTCAAAAATAAAGGTCTAATTTATTTTCCATTTAATCCTTTTCTGTTTTGTAAAGCTTTGAATATTATAATAAAAAGCTTCAAGCTTTTATTAATATACCAAAATGATTTCAGTTTCCTCAAACCTCTGCCATCGATACAGTACTTTTATGCATAGTCTGCCTTAATAAAACAGTTTATTTAATTATTGTTTAGTACTTTCAAAGACCTAAATATCTGAAGAGGTATGAATAGAATATTGAGATAATAAAAGCTTACTCTTCCTGTTCAAGTTTGCTTATTCTAATTATCTTTCTTTTTGTCCTCTGTGAAAACCAGAGGAAATGACTTGCCTTTTCCCATGTGCTTTCCCAGTTTGAAACCCCCATTTATACAAAAATATTTTTAGAAGTTCTATCGCCATTTGATTTTTCAAGTTGTTGTCATTTAATCTGGAAATGCCCAAATGACTGATTTTTCTTTTTAGAAGTATTCCGTTTACAAGGAAATCACAACTGGGACATGATTAGATATTGAAACCATACATTCTGGAGTAAGATATAGAAAATATTTCTCATAGAATGTTGATGTATGGAGGAAAGAAAGATATACTGGTACTTTCCCTAAACTACATGTAAAATATATCATACATCAAATGCATGGTGACCTCATGCATATTAAAACTTTGTGATAACCAGACTGAAGACTGGAGCTTGAATGGTTGCAAGAATATCATTAAAGCCCCCATGCATGATTTACAAATTTTAAATAATGAGGACAATGTGGCTTAAACAACCAGGGAAAACACTGAAAGTATTTAATTAGGGGAGTAATATTGTCCACATTAATTTTTTTTCAAAAGTCTTCATCATCAGTAAGATAAGTGTCTTTTCCATTCAGTATGTTCAACACAAAAACAAACAAACCACTTTAAAATAGAATTCTTTATTGGCCAAGTGTGATTGGACACACAAGGAATTTGTCTTGTTGCAAATACTCTCAGTATACATAAAAGAAAAGATACATTCATCAAGAGTCAAGAATCATAAGATACAACACTTAATGATAGTCATAGGGTACAATAATCAATCAAATCAACAGTCAATATAAATCGTAAGGATACAAGCAACAAAGTTACACTCATACAGTCACAAGTGGGAGGGGATGGGTAATAAGGAGTGACGAGAAGATTAATAGTAATGCAGTTTTTGTAAATAGTTGAACAGTGTTGAGGGAATTATTTATTTAGCAGAATGATGGTGTTTGGGGGAAAACTGTCCTTGTGTCTCGTTGTTCTGGTGTGAAGTGCTAGTCTGAAGCATCGTTTTGAGGGTAGGAGTTGAAACAGTTTATGTCTGGGATGTGAGGAGTCTGTAAATATTTTCAGAGCCCTCTTTTTGACTTGTGCAGTATACAGGTCTTCTTTTGTTGCCCTGCACAGGAGAACGGAGCTGGAAAGCAGGTTAGCGGGGTGGGGAGGGAATGAGATTTTGGAGTATCCTTCCCCTGGAGTTGGGTGGGAATGGAGATTTTACAATATCCTTCCCCTGCCATGCCCACCAAGCCAGGCCACACCCACAGAACCGTTGGTAAAATTTTTTTAATTCCGCCACTGATAGACAAGCACACAAATGTATTAGAAAAGATTAAGGTAGGACATTAAAAATGTATAGATATTTCTAGTTTTCATTCAAGCCACTTAAGAAATCTGTACTGACTAATAAATTAATTTCTGTCTACCAAAACAGAGCTTTAAAAAATATGCTTAACTTTCAAAGAGAAAAGCTAACTGAAATACCCAAAGGAAAAAAAAAAAGAAATCTGAGGAAAAAATACACAAAAACAGGAAAACAACATTCCTTTCTCCGAGTTAGACGACTGTGAGTAAACCCCAGTTTTTTCCCCCCAAACTTTTCTACAACCAAACTTTTTAATTGTTGAAAGAAAAAAGTTGGAACACTGTGTTTCTGTCATTGAAAAATGTTTTCACACCCTCTAATATTGAAGCAGAAGGAGAATTTTTCAGGACTGAATTTCATTCATGCCAGACCTGGAAAAATAGGTTTCCCAGATAATGGACTGGACCTAACTAGAATCAGACAAAATTTCTCTTTCTCCAACCAAAAGGCCACTGGCAGGGCAATTTCCTTTTTAGGAAAGTCTCAGTAAAATAATAGACACCCCTCTGTCTGTTCACGAGTCTGATGTATTTTTATGTTGCTTCTATGCAACTGTTCTCCCAAACATGCAATTTTTGTTACATTTAATTATTTTCTGTAAAACTGTTAGTGCAGTTTCCAAAGCTGTTCCCATGTGAGAGTTCATACTTTCAATTTTAGCAATTTGGACTGTAATTGTATCAACATCTTCTTGAGCAACAACAGCCTTCAACTCTTAATTTCTTAAACTCAACTGTCATGTTTTATTTATTTGTGTGTGGTCCTTGGTGCTGTCTGAGCTGGGTTGTTTTCTTGCAGACATTTCATTATCCAAACCAGAATAATATCATAAGCGCACTGATGATGTTACCTAGTGTGGGAAATGAAATGTCTACAAGAAAACAATCAAACCCAGACAGCATCAAGGACCCCACATTTCAACCCTGAGATACAAATATTTTCCTTTATTGGTTTATTTATTTGTCTGGAATTTAAAAATATAGCTTTAGACCACACATGCTCAGATGGAGGCATATTCAGTGGATTTTAAGACATTGTAAGGAGAGGCCTTAAACCTTGAAGAGGCATAAGGTATCCTTTAATAACACCTCAAAGAACTTGGGGTGAATATCCCCAATATTTTTTTCTTAATTTTAAGAACTGAATTAGGATTACCAGATATAAAGCAAAAGGAGGCCATCTCCTCTGCCCAGCAGCCATAGCCTTAAAATCAATTTCTCCCGTGCTTTTTCCAAATTTATGATCACTGTAGTTGTGGCTCACATGACTTCTCTTATGTTTCTATTGTGGAGTTTGGAAAGCGTACCATAGTCCATTCCCACAATGCTAGCATATGTTCTTGAAAGTAAAAATTTGTTGGAAAAATAATGTGATTGAAAAACCAGCCTTTCTGATGCTGGAAAAAGTAATTTCATATAAATGTAGATAAACCTTTGTGGCTCTTTTTGTTATATTTTTCTTTCTTTCTTTTTTCTTTTTTTGGCAAGAAAGGTAAAAGAGTTAGGTCTCTCTCTCTCTCTCCCAAATTTATCTTCCTTTCCACTTGTCTGTGTCTTCCTTTGTCTGTTCAGGTGTCTGGTAACCATAGGTGAAATAGAATAATTTTCTATTTCTTTAAACCTTGGAGAGGTTTACTTTGTCTTTTAACCACTTTAATCCTCTCCAAACACTCACACGGAAAGGCTCACTTCTGTTTGAATACAAATTGAAACTCCGTTCTCATCCTTTTGAACCAGGTTCCTGGAGCAACATTTTACTGCAAACAGACATGAGCGAAGAGTCTATTCAAACAGACATGAGCGAAGAGTCTATTCTGACTTCCCAGCACATGCAATCCATGCATACTGTACATAGTCAAGATGTACAGCTAGAGAATATGTTTAGGTTTTTTCAGAAAAGGAAATAGGCTGTTGATGTCAATCATGAAAATTGGTTATAATGAATGGCTGTGGAGGGTTGAAATATTGGGAAGCCTCCTGACCGCCTCATGATGCTCTCCTGACTTGGTGGCAAAACTTACAAAGGTGGGAAAGCATTAAAGACCACAATGTCTCTGATGCAAAATAGAGAGGTATGTGTCTGGAAACTGTTGGGAGAAATATCCATCTGATTCAATTCCAAGCTGGGAGTAAGACACTGGAAACATGGAGGCTGATTGGAAAGGTGGTTTAATAAAGCAGAACCACATGGGTGGTTCTGGACAGCTGACCACATGGAGTTGAGGGTGAGGGGTTTTTATACCTTCTCTTGGGCTTTGCCTTTGAATTTCCTGTTCCTGTGCAAAGAACATGTATCCTGTTGGCTGTTGTCAGAGTCCCATGGTGCCATGTACAAATTCTAGGAGTTTGTCTGAGCTAAGCTTGGTTGAAGTTTGGCTGATGCAATGAAGGGGCCTTTTGGACAATTCCTTTGGTGGCTGAGGGATAACCCTACCATTGTTCAGACTTTGCTGCATAGAGTAATGATTTTCCAAATCTTTACCAAAGCATTTCTAAAAGTTGGCTTCATCTTACTATCTGCTTGGGGGGCAGGGAGCTGGGTCTCTGAGTTTCTGTCTCCCTTATGATTTTTATTTCTCTTTTAGAGGAAATAATTTATCCTGCCTTTTAAAAATATTTCTCAAAAATTTTCATTCTTCTAGGACAGGGGTGGGTGCTAACTTTCTACAAAACAACTTATACCTTTCAATTATCAGAATCCATAAAACAGATGTGCATATTTTGACAGGAATCTGAAAACAAATCCTGACCTTTTGCTTCCAAGTGGGCATTGTCCCCTGAACTGGCCCTGACTAATCCATGTCTTCTACAGCTGTAGCCTTTAAACCAGAGAGACATTTCCTTTTAACCCCTGTTTACTTCTTAGAGTATCTGGCCAGAGTTTGGTATCTTCTCTCGTGTCTAGTCCAAAGACATTGAGCCCTGTGGCCCCAGAATGTCTTTCTCCTCTTTGCCCAGTAGATGTTTGAAGATAATTTTTGGCTCCCATTCAACATCTTTCCTCATGTCCAGTTAAGCTAGCTCTTCTTAGGAGCCATTCCCTTCTGACCTCTGGTTTAATCTCTCTAATACACCCAAACCATGTGGCTATTGTCAGTCTCCAATTTGTCCACATTTTTCAAAAATCTCCCTCTCTCCTCCTTCCAGCATAGGTGGACCTTCACTTATGACTACAAATAAGTACAAAATTTCAGTTACTAGGCAAGTGAGTTTTGTCCCACTTTAAGACCTTTTTGCCATAGTTGTTAAGTGAATCACTGCATTTGTGAATCTGGCTTCCCTATTGACTTTGCTTGTGACCAGGTCACATCACATCACCAGGACACTGCAACCTTCATAAATATGCTATCAGGATTCTGGCAGTTTACCCTAATTAAATCATGAGTCTCGAGCAAAACTTCCAAAACTTAAAAAAGGATTTATTGGGAGTTAACATGTCTGGCACTGCCTGGGTGTAGCTGACTCTGAGACACCCTTGACCCTGGTTTTCCCCCACTCCCTGGGTGTATCATAATTCATATTCTCCAATGAGAAACATCAATAGCCAAGAGTAATCAATCATGTTCTTCAGTTAGATATTTGCTGGCAGAAACTAGTTACTATCTTTGAAAAATTATATATGGAATGCATTTTTTATTTCCAAGCTGCCGCACTGCTCTTTCAAACCTCTTTCCTCCCTCCCTTTCTGGAAGCAACTCTAAAAAGACCCTAGAAATATGAGTTAGTTGCCAAATGCCTGAATTTCAGTTATGTTACCATGGACGAGCTGCAATGGTTTTAAGTGTGAAAAAAAAACACCTTTCCCCACTCTATAAAGACTTAGTAAGACCACACCTAGAGTACTGCATCCAGTTTTGTTCACCACGTTATAAAAAAGATGTTGAGATTCTAGAAAAAGTGCAGAGAAGAGCAAAGGATGATTAGGAAACTGGAGACTAAAACATATGAAAAACAGTTACAGGAACTGGGCTTGGCTAGTCTAGGGAAGAGAAGGACCAGGGGAGACACTATAGCAGTCTTCCAATATTTCAGGGTCTGCCACAGAAAGGAAGGGGTCAAGCTATTTTCCATGACACTCAAAGGCCAGACAAAGAATAATGGATGAAAACTGAAGGAGAGATTTAACCTGGAAATTAGGAGAAACTTTCTGACAGTGAGAACAATCAACCAATGGAACAGCTTGTCCTCGGAAGTTGTGGGAGCTTCATCACTTGAGACTTTCAAGAAGAGATTGGACTGCCATTTGTCAGAAATGGTGTAGGGTCTACTGATTGGGTGGGGGGTTGGATTAGATGACCTATAAGGTCCCTTCCAACTCTGATTATCTGTTATCTGTTATTGGAACTTCAAATGGTCACTAAACAAACTGTTGTAAGTCAAGGACTACTTGTAGTTCTTCTTCCTGGCCTTTTCCCAAGTGATGTCCTTTACCTCAAAACAAAGATTCCCCTCCTTTTTTTTTTTTTTAAGCAGGAAAATCTGTAGCTGAGGAAATCTTGCTTTAGCAAAAGCTTTCCACGCAGCCCTCTCCTTCTGGAAGCCAGGATTGCAAACATGCCAAACATTCTTTTGAATCAAAAGTTAGCTGTGGATCATCCCTGGTGTACATGCTTATCCTTGAAGCATTTGAAGGCATTACGGAGTCTCCTTCCTGTTTGCTCAGGCGTCTAGGATAAAGATATCTGGTCTCCGAGGCTCCCTGCCTATATGTAATTCAGGCTTGTGTGAATGGCTAAGGGAATGTAGGCAGGAAAGGATTTGCTGTTCACTCTACTAACATTGTAAATTTAATGTAGATATTGCAAGGCATTGGTTTCAAATGGCCCTTGAATGCAATGAGTTTTGAAGGCAACCCAGGATTTAGAATCAGTGAAGGGATTCATTTAGAGCACTGTTAGGCTGTTTATACCCCCAAAATAATATAATTCTAGGCATTCTACAAAGCACTTATATTAGCTACATATTTAGGCAGGATAAAAATAATATGTTGCAACATCTGAAGTGAAAAATGTTTTGAAGAGATCTCTGAAAATGTAGTTTTTACTTTAGCTATAGACACTAATTTACTCATAAATGATTACTTTTGTAATATTTGATATGTTTTGTGATTTGATAGGCTTTGTTCTATATAAATGAAAAAAGGTAAGAAAGAGAATTAGGGTTATTATTTCCATTTCAAACCTATCAGCAAAGCAATTCTGTTCAATATCTCCTGAAAATATTTATTTTGAAGAGTGTTTTGTGTCACTTGTGCATGTAACATCATCCTAGAATTTGTTTGCAACATTTATTTTCTATTGTTTTAAATCCCCAACTAAGCAGTTTCTCTTATTATTATTTTTATTTATGAAAAAATAAAAAACAATAAATAAAAATAAAAAATAAATTTATTTATGGAAAAAGAGCCAATATCTGTTTACAATCCTGCTAATAATAGGGAGCATAAGAAGAAATCTATGAAGTCAAGATAAATTTAAGATTGAATATGATTTGGCATTACTTCTGAACCAAAATTTAGAAAACAACTTCAATAGTGTTTAGATTGAAAAGCTATTTGAATTATTAAACTTTATACAATACGATTAACAGAAAATAGCACAGTATTCTTTTTGATTATATAAAATGGATTTCTATGACCTTTATGTACAGTTTTCTGTAAGTCATCATCCAATCAAAGTTTTCATGAGTCTATAAGCTCAAAATCCTGGAAGTTGTCAGTATTGTTAAACACAAAAAGACATTTTGATCTGAGGCATGGATTCTTTTTTGAATCTTCATAATTTTTGTATAGAGTCCCAATAAACATATCATCAAGTCTTACAAAATGTATAAAATAATACTGCTACATGCAATCTGTAGCAATCATAAAAATTCATAAGAATCTATATTTTCAGTCCATATTTTTGTGTTCACTCTGGAAAACTATCAGACAAATGACATTCAGTGCTTGATATGTTAAACAGAATCACTCTACCCTATATAAGGAAAGAAAAGAGCAATTACATCCTCCATTACATCCTCCTATCCATCATTTGTAGCCTTTCCATTTTTCACCAGAGAAAATTTACAAATGAGGAAATGGTACATACGCTGCATATTCACAGGACTCTGAATCCTCTATCCAGAAGCAAACTTAATACACATTAGCTACTTTATTGTTCATTATTCCACCCTAAAAGAAGTGAGAGCAGCGCGGTAGCCTATAGGTGAAGATGCTGACCTCCCACCTAGAAAGTTGAGAGTTCAATCCTAGATAGTTGCAGAAGTTTCTCTGTCGGGGGCGCAAAGAGAAAATATCTGCTGCAAATTCCATGTAGGTGTTAGGAAGGTCATCCAGCCAGTAAATGTTCAGCTCCATTCAATTGCCCTGACTCCATCTCAGATAAAGGGATTACAGGGTCATAAAATGAAAATAAAATTTCATTTCAAAATAAGTATTGTCTGAATACACACAGAGTGACATAATAAAGACAATAAGATTTCATGTTCAAATGAATCTTATCCTTTAACCGAGTCCAAGTTTATCAAAGCACACATGGAAAAACACACTGAGTTGTAGTCTCTTTCTCTCTTTCTGCATGTTTTTATGTATGTGCAAGAGAGAGAGAAAGGAGAAAGAGTAGTAAGGAAAGAGGGTTTCTCATAATGTGTTAAATGGAGAATCAGCTAGTAAAATTGGTAAATGATGTTTTTCCTTAGTCGGACTTATGTAGAAGCTACTTGAGTTTCATCTGCAAGAGGCAGCAAGATTTGTAGATTTTCCCAATGAGTGGTTTTGGGGAAATCAAAGATGGCTTCCACTTGTCACCATTGGGAATCAAGTGATTCCCATACATAAGCCTGGCTGTTTTGTTATGTTGGAAGGAAAAGCCATCTGGTTCCGTTCCAAGCCAGGAGAAAGGCACTGGAAACAAAATGGAGGTTGGAGGCTGTTTGGAAAGAGAGCTTTTCTTTATTGATGAAGCAGAACTACCAACCACATGTGATTCTGGGCAGCTGACAAAATGGAGTTTAGATTTTTTTTTTTTTAAATACCTTCTGGATTCCTATGGGATTCATGTAGGGGTCATAGCTGGCTCTATAGGGAAAAGAGGAAATACAGATCATATGAGTTTGAGCTAATTTTGTCAACCTTTTGTTTGTTGCTTATCTGAGTTTTTGTCTCGACCCATTCTTTCTGAATGGATTACCAAATCTGCATTTCTAAAAGCTAGCCTCCTCAGTTTTTGCTTGTTGCAGGGAGACTTGGGCTGGTTTCTGCCTCCCTTAAGATTTTTTTCATTTCTCCTTTAGAGAAAATAATTTATCCTGCCTTTTTAAACATTTCCCAAAATATTTCATTCTTCTGGAGTGGGGGTGGAGTCTTCCCACAGTTAGATTAGTGCTTCTCAACTTTGGCAACTTTAAGATATCACTTCAACTCCCAGAATTCTCCAAAGTACTGATGAAGGTTTCTTGGGAAGAATTAATAGCTGCTGGAGAAAGAAGAGGGTAATCAGAGCTTGATAAGATTTGCCATGAATAATACATTAAAATAGTTTAAATTTTTAGTTGGACATGAAGTTGGTCTGGATAGTAGTTTTTGTTTTTAAATATGCCATTTCTATTTGCAATAAAGCAAGGGATTGCTGTATTTTTTGCTTGTTTAGTTTGGGGGTTCTGTTGTCTTCATATTTTATGGAAGAGATGCATTTACTGTATTTTATACTTCAAAGATATGTTGATATCACAGAAAATATTAATTTGCTGTGGAATGATAAGATGATTTGATATTGATGATAAAATGTTTGTATACAAAAAAAGAATCCCATGGTAAACATTTTGCAAACAGATTAGTGTATCCTTTCATATTTATATTTGAACATTAATTTAGTTCACCTATCAGGTGCTTGTTTGCTTAAAATCCCTTACATAGTATTTAAACAATTACAGTTTGTAATCTTTATGTATGGGGTATTATCAGATGGATGAAATAAGATTTGATAGACATTCTGGAGGGAAATCCAATATGCAAATGAGAATGAAGGCAGAATTGCTAATATTTGTGCCTGACTGGCTCAGAGAAGGAGATAATCCTTCAAGAGTTGATGGTGCTTTATTAAAAACTTGTAAGACATTATGAAGAACAACAAAATTGATCCTGTATGCTTTGTAAAAGTAGTGAACCATGGAGACTTTTGAAAAGGTTATGTACAAATTATAGAACAATTAGAAGTAGATAATTGAAAAAACCCAATCCACTTTATGATTTTAAAAGTATGAAAATAGGTGGTGGTCCTAATTTTTTAAAATTAAATTATTAAATTCAGATGAATATTTGTTATAGCAAAAAAGACCAGGTGATTAACTTTTTATTCAAACATTGGATACTCATGTTTGTTTGTTTATTTGTTTTGCTATGAACTGATAAACTATTAATGATTGCAAAAAATTCTAAGTTTTTCCCTGTATAAGACAGCACCTGCTAGATGGGCTGAACCTGAAAAAGTCAATATGATAAATGTAACTGCATGATTAAAGGCCTTTTTAGTATGCATCAAACATGGCAAAAGGGAATTTTCCAGAAAAGCATACACAATTCTGTATTTACAGTAGATTTCACTTCACTAATTATGTGTATACTGTTCTACAAAATTACAGAGCATTTTACAGTGCCTTCTCTGTTTTTCTCTCTTGGTTCTGCAGTTTCTTTCTGGGGGTTTATTTCTGGCTTGCTAATGCTTTATTCTAAAGAAGAGGGAAATAACTCTTTTCTGGACTTGTGGGACTCCACCCTTGTCAAGCTATTCTCCTTGACATCTAGCTGAGAACTATAGACTTTTCCATTAGCCATTTTGCTCAATGAATCTCTTTCTTTAGTTCAGTTTCCTCCTGCTGGGTCTCCGATGGCAGATACCTCCATCTCGATATACACAATATTACAAGTCCATGCTGTACAAAAATGACTCCAAACATGTCTAACAACTTTCTCTTCCATTATATGCTTTTGCCCTTTTATGGTTTATAATATTTACAGCTGGAAGACATGTGTTTTAATTAAGCTTCAAGCTTCTCCATGACACAGAATAATTTTGAGCCATTGACTTCATGACTGTGACTATGTATGTATGTGTGTGTGTGTGTGTGTGAGAGAGAGAGGGGGGGGAGAGAGGGAGCAGGATGTCATGATTTTGGTCACTAGTTCAACCTTCTTATTCTTTTATAGCAGGGATGTCAAACCTCAATTTTATTGAAAGCTACATAAGAGTTGTATTTGACCTCAGGGGGCTGGGGTGGACATTGGCCAGCATGACATCACTTGTGTCGGGGGGTGTGTGCCTGTGGTGGCTTGTGTACTGTGCCAGTGAAAATGGGCTCCCAAGCACCATTTTTGGCTGCCACAGTCTCCTGCAATCCTCTGCGAGAGAAAACAAAGCTCAGGAGGGCTGCACATGGCCCTTGCAAGCATTGTTTTTGCTGGCAGAAGCATTGTGGGCCTGTCCTTCTCTATTTCCAGGACAGCCCTTTGATTTGCTGGATCTGGCCCCCGGGCCTTGAGTTTGACACTCTTATTCTATAAACTGTTGGAGCTGTGTTGCAATGATAACTGTTGTAACAGCATTTGTGAAGGACATCAGGTTGGAACTGGTTACAGCAAGAACCAACTAAGGACTAATGCTGATTTAATCATCTACTCCTTACCTTCTGCATAAATGGAAATAGGGTGGCTTTGTGAGATTATTGCCAATTTAATATTTTCTGAATTGTATAGATAGCTAACAAGGTCATTAATTACTGTACTGCCCTATATTGTTAGGTAGGGTCAACTTCATAGCCATTTTTGGAAGAAAATGCAGGAGAGGGCACAATGCTATCTTGGTGCGAACTGGGATGATACCTTAACCTGCTGTTCTAAGTTTAGATTTTGGTGTTGGTGAAAAAGTTTAAATCTCTCATTTCTACATGATCTTTTTAAGGAGGCTGATTGGTATAACCATTTTGTACAGTACAACTTTACTTTCTCTCTCTAGGTCGAAGGACTTAATAAAGGAAGCTATCCTTGACAATGACTTCATGAAGAACCTGGAACTGTCTCAGATCCAGGAAATTGTGGATTGTATGTATCCAGTGGAATATGGCAAAGACAGTTGCATCATCAAAGAAGGAGATGTTGGCTCACTGGTATATGTCATGGAAGGTATGTTACACAATTGAGAACTGAGAACTGAGAATTTACATGAAGTATGCTTGCTTTTCCCCTTATCTAATTGCCCAGAAATGACTTCTGGCAGACAGGAAGCGTTATTGAATTGTTCAAGACCATCATAATACTTTGAAACAACTCTTAAATGATTACAACTTGGTTAAGGTCTGGTGTGCTGCAATTAGGATTTATTTTAATGAAGGGAATCATTACATATCACAAGTCTCCTTGTTATTTGCTACAGGATTGTTTAAAATAATCCAGGTGAAGTAAGAATGTTGACAAATAAACGCTCTCAATAAGGGAGACTTATATAAGACACCCCCCTCAGAATTGTACTTGTACCCCCCTCACAATTCTTCGTGAACTAGTGTGAAGCCAACTTTTGATTGTCTTTTCTTTGGCCTCAAAATGCTGAAAATGGGTGAGAAATGCTGGCTGCCATTCCATTTTTTTCTCTAGTTGACCAAAGAAAAAATTCTAAAAATTGGGCTCAGGTGATGTCCCACACTTTCAGCTAATCATTTCTTTATATTCAGGACATTAGGAACATGCAGCACAAATATGCTCTTGGGAGCTTTCTAACATTCTGCTGTAAGTTCCTTTGGTGGACAAGTGAATCTGGAATAAGATGCATTTGAATTTAAATCAGCTGAAACATACTTGTTTTAAAGCATCTTTTCAAACACCCTTCAGCAACTCTTTTAGCCAGACATCTATTGTCTTGGAGTTGTATGGCTATTGTGAAAGCTCAGAGAAAGAGCTCAGATATGTCTAGCCAATGCAAAAATCATCAGCAACAAAAATAGAAACAAACAAACAAAAAAGGCCACTTCTTACAGCAAGGAGCAAACCTGCTGTGAGGATCTCTTCTTCTTGATTTTTATTGAAATGCCTTTGGAAATAATGAAACTGTCCTGATAAAAATAGCATGGTGCCAGGCTTTTTAACCATGATTCTAGCTAAGGGGAGTGTGTATGTATATGTGTATGTGCATCACTAGTAGTTCGCTTGATCCCCGGAGCTGCGATATGGGCTGAGGGAAGGATTTGATATAGGCTGTTTATATAAACAGAGAAAATCAAGCTGAGAGATCTTTTTGCAAGGGTGGTGAAATTGACTGGAAACTGACCAGGAGTATTAAGATCAAGTTAGATTAGTTCTCTATATTTCTTAGCAGTTAGGTTGCTGTGGATGCTGGGGGGGAAAAAAACTCGTCTGTAAAACCTACAGCAAAAGCCATACATAGACCTCTTGCGTACCTTGGCATTATGAAAAGAAAATCCAGTTTTGTTCTAGTTAAGAGTGCAGAGGCATAAAAATGCCAGTTGGGGCTTTAAAAGATCCAGCATCATGGGAATGAACAGAACCTCATCTGGAGCTAGTGAAAGGAAAACAGTAATTACCCTATGATTCTGTTACCGAGCTGATTGCATTCTTTTTGAGGTATTCCCTGTATGGACAAAGGGCAGAGTAAATACGGAACTTGTTATTTTGAAGACTATCTAATGCCAGTTGTATGGTTAAAGGCACCACTTTCCCCCTTCTTACAGTTCAAAGATTGATATTTGTTTCAAATCCATCTCATGGAAACTGACAATAGCACGACAGATTATGAAATTTTTTACTGAGCTGTCTTTTAGGATTCTGTTTTTGAAATGATTTTCTTCCCATTTGCAGTTGATTCTGAAGGTGGCAGTTTTATTTTGAAGAATGCTTGAGGTTTGTGCTATATCCTATACCAGTGATGGCGAACCTTTTTGTTGTGGTGTGCTGAAAGCGCGTGTGTGCTGGCATCCACAATGCAATGCATCCCACCCCCTGCGCATGCGTGCTCAGCATCCCCTGCACCCTTACCTGAACTGCACATGTGCGTGCCTCCCAGCTGATTTTCGGTCTTCCAGAGGCTTGAGGGAAGCCTCTGCAGCTTCAGGAGGCTGAAAAACAGACCTTCCAGAAATATCTGGAAGTGCCTATTTACAGCCTCTGGAGAGCCTCTGGAGCCTGGGGAAGGCCGTTTTCACCCTCCTGGGGGCTCAAGGGAAGCCTCTGCAGCCTTTGGAGGCTGAAAAATGGGCCTGTTTTGTCACTTCCAGTATTCCAGTAAGTGTGGCTGGGACTTGCGTGCCTGCACAAATGACTATACATGCCACCTGTAGCACACGTGCTGTAGGTTCACCATCATGGTCCTTACTGTTTTGTTATTTACTTTCCTTAAATTTTTGTCACTCTCTCTAGAATATAATGTTCTGAGTTCCTTTGTTACATTGAAACATAAGAAACAAGGCAGAGTCCTTTCCCACTCTGTCAAAAGATTAGAAATTTCAAGGGCAGAATTGCAATTGATTTATGTTCTGACCCAGCTTCCTAAACACGACAAACCCTCTGAAGTGAACTCAAAGATTCCTTCATTAGGAGTGCCAGCAGCCCCAGCCCCTCCCCCCAAATTAAGGCCCATATTAAACATGCGAAATAAGGGGGGGAATGGTGGGGGGGCTTGCATTTAGG
>BHFT01057991.1:0-13073 GCA_004320025.1 Laticauda laticaudata
ATATGCACCATGCTGGAGCTCCAAATGTGTGTAGGTACTTGAATTTGGGTTTCTCCATGCCGAGTGAATGGCAATTCTCCAGTAGTTGTATTAACCACATTGTTTAATACATGGTTACTACACATTATGGCTTCACCCACAGTGTTTCAGGTAACCTGATAGCAGATAACATAGTGCGAGTCATGGCTTGTAATGTTTGCCCTTTCGTTCTATAAACGACTATGTTGTGTCTGAAGGGTTGCAGAACGTTAATGCTCAACACCAACCAATTTCAGCATATTTTGGAATCTGTTTGTTAAACAAATGCAGTCCATATCTGTACTAAAGTAATTACTTTACTTTCATTTTTCGCTCAGCAACCTTAGCCAGTAAATTTAAATTTTGAAGGTTTCCTGTTTGTTTCATAAAATAGCAGAAACCATATCTTGGAGTAATTGGTTCCATAATACTTCAAATATATAGGCACCCCTAAACTTAGTTTTTTAGGATCAGTTATGTCAGCAAAAAACAACCTCAAGGTTCTTTGGTTCTTAAACCCATTAAGTCTGTTTTGCAGGAGTAACTAACCCTTTTCTTGACTACAAGCATTTACAGTGTAAAATACTTGTTACAAGGTTTCAATTTCTCCCTCTGCCCAATTTAACAGTTTGGTTTGGAATTTTTGAAATTAATGTGGTCGGTGTAGTAATGTTATACATCCATCATGTGGCTTAACATTGTTACAGTAACTGAGTTAGCATCTTCTAAAATCCATTTATGTATTACATATAAATATTCTTTTAAATAGCAGTAACCTTTTCCTCTTCTTATTATACAGTTATCTCCCTATAAAGGTTACTACATTAGCCAATATTAACTTAAAGCCTTACTGAAAGCAATATTAAATTTCAGTTTAGTAGATAAACATAGTTTAAATGTTCGTTTATGCAAGAACAAATATGCAGTACCTTCACCTGTCTTCCATCCATTTTCCAGTGATACATCTGTTGTTTACTCGTGTGACACTCTTGACAAACCTGTTTCTATGCTTTAGTATGCTTGTGATTGCTCACTATCAACAACCACAATTTCATTGTTTACAAGTTGAATTGCTTAGACATAGCTAAACAACATTCTTTAGACCTGGCGTGTGGTGTTTTACTGGTATTCGTTGTTTTCTTTTCTTACAGAAGTAGCTATATGTTCCCTAGTCCCACAAGAAACATTTCCTAACAATGTAGGCAGCTGAAGATAAATCTCTTCTTGTTGGTTTCTTCCTCAGTTGTCTCTATCTAGGCGCCTTCTTGCTTCTTTCTTAACAACCTTCCGGTTTATGTCAGTCAATGTCAGTTTATCTTGGCAGGACTTCCAGTGAAGATACATATCATCATAACTTTCATCCAATGAGGACGATATGCTAAACTTGATGCAGCTGTGAAAATATTAGTCTTTTTCATGTAAGCTCTTGTTAAAAGTTCTTTTCATGAAAATCCAAATAGCTACATATCTCCACCTTTTTCAGAAGACGTGCTGTAAACAGTTTACGTGGAAGATGTATGTGTGCACCTACACTGTACGAAATAAATCCTCTTCAATTCACCAACACCTAGCAGCAGACGCTTTCCACAATATGGATTAGCTTGTTGTCATTCAGTGTTAGTCCAATTATACAAGAGCTTGTTGTTATCTGTTAAAGTCAGAAAGCTTCTTGCATCTCCTCATTTCTGGATCCAAGCATGACGTCTGGTGGTTCTTGAACTTACATTCCATAACTTTTATGCAGAAGAGACTGACTTCATAGACCAGAAACATAGTTTTCCAATCCAACCGGGTTATCAGTGATAAGACTTGTGAAGTACTTGTGCCATCTTTTTATTAGGATAGTAAACCACAAGTTTAAAACAATAAACAGCTGTCTGATATTATAGTACTTGCATTCACACTAATCTCAGTTATTGAGCCTGTATGGCCTGGGCATACCAGTTGTTGAGGTAATTCCGTTCGGAGAATGAGCACATATAGGGAGGACAGTATAGAGAATAGTGTTGGAATAATACACACACAGTACAAAATACCTGTACAGTTAAATATAGTTTTTTACTTTCCAGAAAGGTTAAGCTAAGTGCAAAATAGGCATTCCAAAGTCATTCACAGGTTATCAGTCAGTTTTTCCATCAAGAGATATTTCCATAACAAAGTGCCAGTGTCAAAACAGTTAAGTATCAGACTTACATTAAATCCAGAAATATCATGTCAATTAGGGAAAAATTGCAATGCAAGTTACTTTCCAACAGAAGGCAATAAGATACACTCACATATCTTGAGATTCTAGACGAAGACAAACCAGGTTTCTGGCTCCATCTTATGGCTGTTTGAGAAACCACACCCAATTGCATGCTCTTGCATTCCCTTAAAGAGATATGGTAGCAGAGGATGGTTAGGTTGTTGCTCTAATAGTAAGTTAAGAGGGGAACTTCCAGCCTGATGTCATGCCAAGAGAGCCAGGTAAAAGCTGGGTTCCACATTATTTTGTTAAAAACAGATCATGCCAAACCAATCTTATTTCATTTTCAACATAGTGACTAAATTAGGAGACCAGCGAAATAATGTGGACATAATATAGTGAGACTTCAGCAAGGCATTCAACAAAGTAAATCACAACGTACTTCTTGGTAAGCTAAAAAAAATGTGGGATAAATAGCATAACCACCAGATGGATTTTTAACTGGCTGACAAACCTTATTCAACAAGTAGTCCTCAAAGTAAGCAGTGGGGTACCGCAAGGTTTTGTCTTAGGCCCAGTTCTATTCAATATCTCCATAAACGACTTAGATGAGGGAATAGAAGGGGAACTTACCAAACTTGATGATACTAAATTGGGAGGAATAGCTAACATCCTAGAAGATAGGCTCAAGATCCAGATGGATCTTGACAGACTTGAACACTATCTAACAAAATGAAATTCAATGCAGAGAAAAGTATAGTCTTACACTGAGGCAAGAAAGTCCAAAAGCACACATACAAACTGGGTGAAATCAGGTTTAATAGCAATAATGGTGAGAGGGATCTTGGAGTCTTAGTGGACAACCAGCTAAACATGACCCAGCAGTGTGCAGCAGCAGCCAAAAAAGTCGATGCAACCCGAAGCTGCATTAACAGAGGAATACAATCAAGACTAAGTGAGGTACTATAAAGCCTTAGTAAGACCACACCTAGAAAACTGCATCCAGTTTTGGTTGCCACTCTGTAAAAAAGATGTTGAGACTCTAGAAAAAGTGCAGAGAAGAGCAATCAGGATGATTAGGGACATATGAAGAAGATTACAGGAACTGGGCATGGCTAGTCAAGCGAACAGAAGGACCAGGGGGATAGCAGTGTTTCAATATTTGAGGGGCTGCCATGGAGAAAAAGGGGTCAAGGCACCTGAAGGCCAGACAAGGAATAATGGAGGGAAACTGATCAAACAGAGATTCAATCTAGAAAAGGAGAAATGTTCTCACCGTGAAAACAATCAACCAACAGAACAGCTTGCCTTCAGAAATTGTGGGAGCTTCATCATTGGAGGTTTTCAAGAAGAGATTGGACTGCCATTTGTCAGAAATGATGTAGGGTCTCTGCTTGGGCAGGGGTTGGACTAGATGACCTACAAGATCCCTTCCAACTGTTAATAAATTAATAAATAAGCCCAGCTGATTTCTCTCTGCCAGGGGGGTCCCAAGAGGTCTACATCACCCTGGAGGGGTGACAAAGAAAGGAGCGATCCCTTGTTGATCACAGAGGGATGGCGTTCTTCCAGCTTGATCCAAGGGCACCCTCTGGACTGACTGAGGAAAGGACAGCCATAGTTGTGTGGTGTGCCCAAAGCTGTGATAGCCGAAGAAGAAAGCACAATCAGCAAATTGTGCTCAGTGTGCTGGATCTGAGTGAGATTTTATCCTATTTCTACCACTTAAGACTTATATTTGGAAAAAAGATAACTTTTGAAGCAAAGAAACTCTTTAGAGGTGAGAGGTAGGGACTTTTATTCCCTCCTCTAAAAGGAGTGATGACTTAAATATTTATAGAGACAGACACAGAGAAAAAAAAGTATATTAATTAACAGCAATAGTATTTAGACTTATATACTGCTATATATACCTCTCTAAGTGGTTTACAGAGTCAGCATATTGCCCCCAGCAATCTGGGTCCTCATTTTACCCACCTCGGAAGGATGAAAGTCTGAGTCAACCTTGAGCCTGGTGGGATTTGAACTGCCAAATTACAGGCAGCTGGCTGTAGCAGAAGTAGCTTACAGTACTGCACTCTAACCACTGTGCCACAGAGGCTCCTAAATGAAAGAATATTAAGAATATTAAACACAAAGAAGAGGATTGGACTGAAGCAAGATAATAATTTAGAAATTAGCTTAATAACTAACACTATCTTTGAAGGATTTGAGCTTATTTTCTAAATAATTTAATAAAAGAGAAAGCAAGAGAAAGCAAAGCTCTATAAACTGGAAGATTGTGCTGGAATGACAACTAGTGATGAAAAGGAGATACTACACAAGCTGGAGTGAATTTTGAAATAAACAGAGCTGGAATAGATAAGAGGTACCTGCAAGGTCATTTACTCTGTATTTGGAAATAGGTGACCTGTTTTAGAATGTATTGAATCTTGTTGATTGTAAATATAATCTGACTCATGAACTGCTTAACAATTGAAGGAACTGGCTTTTTAAACTATTTGGATATTGGAGAGTTTGGTGGGCCATTTTGGATTACAATAATTGTTTGATAGAATAAAGAAGAGTGAAGCAATATAGAGATTTTGAATGAGAAAAGCTGGATTTAAAAATTGCTGATTTTGAACTATTCTTTTTAAGTAGATTTAATACTGGAATGTATATAAAACTGGAACAAAGTTAGTGACAAATTGTAAAAATGTACTGATAGTCTAACTGAATAATATATGGTATTTGTATGTTAATATATGGTTGTATTGATTATAAGATTGATTGTAGAGGATAAAAGGCATTAAAAAAGAGAGAAAAAGGAGTAGAACAAAAAATGAGACTCCAAACTTAAATAAAATTGTGGAAGGGGGGAGCATCTTCCACACCACATCTAGCCCATCAAATCAGATATCAATAGAAGCAATGATACAATAGGAAAAAATGAATGGTTTTCCAAAAAGAAATACAATCTGTACTACAATCAATTTACCTTACACAAAGAAGAAACAAGAAGAAACTATAATGAGGTGAAAGGCAATTGGGAGGAAATGAAGGAACACATTCACAGTATGGATGTGAGATCAGGAAATGTCCAGCAAATAACAAAAATGAACAAAGAATATGGAAAATAGAAGACAAATCAGAAGAAATAGAACAAAAATAGAAGAAATAAATCAAAAATTGACACAAGCAAATGAAGACTGGAGGATACAGTCATTAATACTCAAAATGGAAAAAGCGGCACACTTCTTTAGATTTCAGAATATATATGAGGATAAAGAAGATCTCCCAGATTTTATTATAGAGCTGCTAACAGGTGCCCTAGGGATAGGGAAGAAAGAGATGGGGGATAGATGAAATATTTAGAATTAACTCAAGCTAAGGAAGGAGACACATGTTTCCTAGGGAAGTACATGTGAAATTTGTGAAAAAATCAATAAGAGATTAAATATTGGAAAGAGTAAGAGATGCGCCATCACAATATAGAGGAAAAGAAATCATGGTTCTGAAACAGTTCCCTAGGACGGTTAGAAAAAATGGAAACAATATCAATTCCTGACAATTAAATGGAAACAATATCAATTCCTGACAATTAAACTACTTAAAAGAGAAGTTAATTTCAGAAGTTAATTTCAGAGGGAGTTTTAGTCAATTGGGATGGCAAAAAGATATAGATTAGATTCAATAGATAAATGAACAGAATTTTACAATAATTATATTGCTGCAACTGAGGGGGAAAAACAAGAAGAGAACTGGAAGATAAAGGACAAGAGGAATCAACAATAGAAGAGAAAAATATACCGTGAGAAGAAGGTGAAACACAAAAGACAGAACAAGAAGGAGCAAGGGCAAAGGAACAGAGACAGACAAGAACAACTAGGAGAATAAACCTATATATCAGTAAAGGAGATGGGGATAGAAAGTGAAATGTAAATATACATGGATTGAATTCCCCCACAAAAAAGGGAGAGGGAATTTGCACAATCACAAAAATTAAAAATAGATATAATTTGCCTGCAAGAAACTCATATTTTAAAAAAAAACACGGTAAATTGTTGCAATGGCCCAAAATTGGGAAATTGTATTTTTCATCAGTGCACAAAAGAAGAGTGGTAGCTCTATACATTAAGGATGCAATAAACTACAAACAAATATATGGAGATGAAGAAGGAAGGATTTTAATGGTGGAAATAGTGAGGAACCAAAAACAGGTACTTTTGATAGCAATATACACACCAAATAATAAGCAAGGTTTTTATTAAAGTTGCATAAAAAGACATTAGAAATGGAATGACAAAATATATGAGTTGTCGGAGACTTTAATGCAATTGTAGATGAAAAATTAGACTATAGGAGTAGTAAGATAGGTAAAAAAGAAAGTAAGACACTTCTCTAGGCATTTTCTAAAATGATAGAAGAAACTTGTATACAAGATATGTGGAGAGAAATGAACCCCTCAATCAATACACATTCTATTCAAACAGAAATAAATCATGGTCCAGAATTGATATGATATGGATGTCACCTGAATTAAGAACCAATTTACAAGAAATTGAGATAGAAACAAATATTTGGGTTAACCACAACCTGATAAAAGTAAACTGGAAAGAAGAAAGAAAACATTGAGATGGACACTGTATTACTCTATATTAAAAGAGAAATAATTTATACATGCAACAGCAAAAGAAATGGAATTTTTCTTAAAAGAAAATAAAAAAAGAAGAGACATCCATGCAAAATGTATGGGACACAGCTAAAGCAAATATTAGGGGATTAGCTATAATTTATACATCAAAAAAGAATAAGAAAGAAAAACAATATCAAATGACATTAAGGGAAGAATTTTAAAAACTTGAATTGGAATACAAAGAGATCCACAAAAGAAAAATTTAAAAAACCAAATGGAAAAAATAAAACACAAACTGAATGTAATAGAAAAGGAAGGATTGTCACAACAAATTAAAAGAGCAAAATAAAACTTCTTTGAAAATGCTAATAAACTGGAAAGATGGTTAGCCTACAAATTGAAAAAGGAAAAAGAGAAGAAACTGATAAGTAAACTACAAGATGTGAAAGAGAACTTACAGTTTTAAAATGAGATTAAAAAGAAAACAATTCAAGAATTTTATGAAAAATTATATGATAAAGAAAAAATTTCAGAAGAAAAGATAATACAATACTTGGAAAGAATTAAACTGTCAAAAGTGCCTGAGAACATTAAAGATATGTTAAATGAAAAAAATAGTGATGATGACGCTGGCGAAGGCGACAAAGAGGCAAAAATAATAATAAAACTTCAGGACCAGATGGATTACCAGCAGAAGTTTATAAACATCTACAGGACACCTTAAGCTTGTCAATGTTAGATGTTTATAATGATGTAATGTTAGAGGCCAAAATACAAAAAACTTACACTGAAGCAAATATTACTTTAATTCCAAAAGAACAGATTTGACACATAAAGGACTATAGGCCAATATCATTACTAAATGCAGTACAAAATATTTGCATCAATAATGGTAGAGGGGCTTAAAAGATTTTTAAATGAATTTATTCATCCAGACCAAAATGGATTCCTATCAAAAAGACAAATAAAAAACAATGTAAGATTTATTTTAGATACGTTGGAATATCATGAAACACATTCGGAAAAAGAAATGGCATTGACCTTTTCAGATGCAACAGAAAGCATTTGACAATGTACATTGGCAATTTATAATGCAACAGCTAGATTGTATGCACTTTGGAGAGAAATTTATAAACATATTAAGACAATATACTATAGACAAACAGCAAGAGTAAATAATCAATGGGGACTTTACAGAGAATTTTAATATTAAAAAGGCACAAAGATAAGGATGTCCATTATCCCCATTGCTATTTATATTAACATTGGAAGAATTAAACAGGAATATTAGATAAGACGTAAAAATAAAAGGTATAGAAATTTAAAAAAAATTACAAACATTTGTGGATAATTTGATATTCATCCTAGAAGAACGATTGGAAACCGGCCCCAAATTAATGACAAGAAAAGTATGGGGAAGTAGTAGGAATGAAAGTAAACAAAGAAAAAAAAAATCAAAATAATAGTTAAAAATCTTACAGACAAAAAAAAATGAACTAAAGAGCCTCTTGATGCAGGTGAAGAAGATGAAGAAGTGCAAAAGTTGGCTTGAAACTCAACATTAAGAAAACTAAGATCATGGCATCTGGCCCTCCCAATTTCTGGCAAATAGATGGAGAAGAAATGAAGACAGTGGCAGATTTTATTTTCCTGGGCTCCAAGGTCATTGCAGATGGGGATTGCAGCCAAAAAATTAAAAGATGCTTGCTTCTGGGGAGGAAAGCTATGACAAATCTAGACAGTATACTAAAAAGCAGAGACATCAACCTACCAACAAAAGTGGTATAATCAAGGCTATAGTTTTCCCAGTTGCAATGTATGGTTGTGAAAGTTGGATCATAAGAAAGGCTGAGCACCAAAGAATTGAGGCCTTTGAATTTTGGTGCTGGAGAAGACTCCTGCGAATCCCTTGGACTACAAGGTAATCAAACTGGTCAGTCCTAGAGATCAGTACTGACTGCTCTTTAGAAGGCCAGATCCTAAAGTTGAAACTCAAATACTTTGGCCACCTAATGAGAAGGAAGGACTCACTGGAGAAGAACCTAACACTGGGAAAGACTGAGGGCAAAAAATGAAGGGGACGACAGAGAATGAGGTGGCTGGATAGAGTCATTGAAGCAGCAGGTGTGAGCTTAAATGGACTCCAGAAGATGGACAGGAAGGCCTGGAAGAACATTGTCCATGGGATCGCAATGGGTCAGACATGACTTACAACTAACAACAATGATACTTAACAGCAAGATGTGTAACAATAAAAGACGACTATACAATTAGATTTGGAGAAATGGAAAAATTTGCAATTATCAATGGAAGGAAGAATAGGGATTATAAAAATGAATATTCTACCAAAATTACTTTTTTTGTTTTAAACAATTCCTATAAAGCTAAATACAACAATTTTGAAATTTGGCAAGGAAAGAAAGCTAGATTAAGACTGAAAATGTTGCAAGAATCCAAAAACAGTTGTGGATTTGGGCTACCAGATTTGGAGCTATATTACCAGGCATGTATGAAAGAATGGATAACTCTTAGACATAGAAGATTACTGCATTTAGGAAGGTCATGATCTCCAATTAGGATGGCATGCATTTTTATGGTATAGTAAGAACAAAATCCACAGCTACTTCAAAAGATATTATGTAAGGAATGCTTTAGTATGGGAAAAGAGGAAAGCAAAAATTTATATGAAAATACCAGGATGGCTTTCAACAATAGAAGCATTTGTTCACCCAAATCTAGTAAACTTGGAGAAAATTTTAATATATAAAAATATATTAAATGTGTAAGGGAAAATAAAAACTAAACCAGAATTACAGAAACAGGGTTTTGATTTATCGTAGTGGCCACAAATGCCAATGCAAGTGAGATATGAGAAAGATGTTAAGATAATGTTTGATAAAGAGCAAATAACATTTGATCAAATATTGTTAATGGTGGATGAAAAGTTAATTAAGAAATTATATAATTTTCTATTAAGCCTAAAAATGGAAGATGAACAGGTAAAAGAGACAATTATTTTTTTGGATATACCATATAATTAGATAATTGGCAAAAGCTCTGGGAAAGAAACTATAAATTGATGATGGCAACTATATATAAGGAAAACTTATACAAAATGTTTGATATGTGGCCCTTACCACCTGCTAGATTAGTCAAAATGTTTAAAAACATGTTTGCTAAATGGTGGAAATGTAATCAAACTTTAGGTGCATGTTATCACATGTGGACATGTCCAAAAGCAAAAAAACATTGGACAAAAATGCATATGTGGTTAGAAAAAATGTTAAAGCAGCATATAAATTATAAACTAGAATTATTTTTGTTGGGCATATTACCAGAGAAATATGATAAAGGGAATGTATGTTTAATATTATGTTTTCACAGCAGCAGGAATTGTATTTGTGCAACACTGGAAGAATGAGAAAACACCCACAGAAGAAGAAATAATTAAAAAATATTGTTCAAAATGGTGAGATTAACATTAAAGAAAAAAGAAAAAAAATACAAAATATTTTTGAATTTGGGATTTGTTTCATTAATATTTGGATAATAGAGGTTGAAATTAGGAGTTTAACACTGTCATGTAAACAAATTGACTCAGACAGTACGCTGTTCACTAAGCACTTATTGGATACAAAGAAAAAATATATAAACAAAAAAAATAGTAAGTTAAGAAAGCTTCACAACTGGTATAGAGATATAAACTCACTGTCAGCCTTGGAAGCCATATTTTATTTGGAAGCTTCTAGGCTGCCACATTAGTGCCTGGGAATTTGGGAGGGGGGTTTTAATACAGAGGTAGAAGATTAGACTCAACAACTTTCTTTCTTTGAAAGTCAAGGACATGTTACCCTGCACCTGGAGAGGAGTGTCTGAACAAATGTCTCCAGTTGGGACAATGTTTGATTGGGCCATGTGATGGACTGATGGGTGCATGGGATGGATCTTTGAATTTCTATTGGGAAGGGAAAACCTGGAACTCTCAGATTCGGGTTTTCTCAGATGTAGCAATATGACAACTCTAATAAAATGGGATTTTGAGAAAATGCTTAGCCCCAAATGCATAGCCCCAAATGCCAACCAGCCAACCAGGCAGCGTAAAGACTCAGGGAAGATAAAAGAAAAGACGACAGACAAAGAGGTAATTGACTCAGGGTCATTTGTCAAAACCCTGTATTCTCTCTCTGAGGAAATAATGTGGGCCATTGAAGCTGCTGAAGCAGAATGACTGCAAGGCACTTGACCCAAGGAGCAGAGTCCTGGAAACTCTGTCAACTCTGGAGGTAGAACCCGAGATGAGACCACCTGAGCACCGACCAGGGACCAGTCTGATGAGGTCAGCCCACGGTCCTGATTGGAGAGAGCCAAAACCTTTGGGGTCAGACAACTCCTGGGATTGGGACCTGCTTCACAGAGCCAGTCTTTGACTGGCTCCTGGAATGATTTGAGCATCTCAAGGTGGACAAGTATGTCCTGTGAACCCAGGTTGGCCAACCAAAATGGATCCTAACACAACCCACATTCAGTTTCCCGAACCAGAGTCGGCAAATGGGCACAGTTTCATGACAGCATCCTTCTATTCAGCCAGAGAGGAGAGGAGAACCAGGCCAATACACCCAGCCCAGCTTGCAGGAAAGGGACAGTGGCTACCACCAGCAGTTGGAGTTATACAGTGACCAGCTACTCCTCCTTGCCAACCTGTTTTATGCTGCCCTCAGCTGAGTGTATTCCCCCTGGCTGGGGCTTCTATCCCAGCCAGGGGTGGGTGCAATACCAGTGGATGCCAGTCCCATTTGTGTCACCGACTCTTGTCCTACAACCAGTTCTGTCCCAGCAGCCAGCTCCAGCCCAGCAGCCATCTTACAGTGCAACAACAGGTCCCTGCCCTACTGGTGGCTGCTCCAGCAGTGCCTCCAGCGAGCATCCAGCCCCACTAGCTGCAGTGCAGCTACCTAAATTCAGAGCAATTTGATGAAATCCCAGGAAAATTGGCATATTTCCTCAACCAAGTTTGAGCATACATCGACCAATATGGAGACTAGTACCAGTCAGACCATGACCTAATCTCAGCAACTGCAGAAAGAATGAATGAAGGTGACATTGCTGACTGGATAGCCCAGCCGTATGATGAAGAGGCTGTGAAACAAGACAATGCTAATGGATTCATCCAGTTGCTTCAGGCCAGATTTGAAGACATGGACCACAAGAATGAAAATGAAGCCATTATAAAAATGATGAATCAAAGAATTGATAAGGAGTTTGTCTGGGAGTTCAGAAGGGTGGTTGGCAACCTCAGACACTGGCCTGAACAAATTCTCATCCACTATTTTAAAGAAGCCATCGACCCAGAGATCAGAAAAGTGTGTGGTATTCGAGGAGTACCCAACCAACTGCAAGACTGGTACATGGCCATGGCAATGCACTAGGAAATCAATCCACACTGCAAGTCCACAACAGAGAAACAAATGAGGAAATTTTTGGGCCGCCAACCTCGGCAAAGCCTCCCAAGCTGCCCCCCACTCTGCAGACAGGTACCATTAAATGCCACCGCTGCAGCCAACTCGGTTACAGAGCCTCCGAATTCCTAGCCCCCACACCAGTCCCGCAACTTCGGCCAGCCATGGTGGCCAGAGGAAGAAGAGCTCCAAGGAAGTCATTGGATGTAAGCAGATTCGCCTGGCAAGCCTAAATGCAAGCCTTCTTAAAGGTGAAGGTGAGAAACCTCTAGCCAGAGAAACTCCTCCAGGGACTGCCAGTGGAGCTGCTGAGTAGAGTCATTCACCTTTTTGTAGTAAAATAAAAATGGTTGTACCAGAGACTGGGATGCAGGGAAGAGTAGAAGCAGTGATAGACACAGGCTGCACCAGGTGCCAAATTGGGTTCTCCATTGTCAAACAATTAGGAAAAAAGACACGGCCCTTAGCATGCCAAATTCATTTTGAATAAGTGGATGGGACATTAATTAGTGCAACTCCTGCCACCCAAGTCACAGAACATGTTGAAATAGGAAGGAACCAGGAGCTCATATGGTTCATTGTAGCCCCCAAAATGACAGAATCCATCATTTTGGGACTTGCCTGACTTGACAAATGGC
Source organism: Laticauda laticaudata (assembly GCA_004320025.1). NCBI lineage: Eukaryota > Metazoa > Chordata > Lepidosauria > Squamata > Elapidae > Laticauda > Laticauda laticaudata. The sequence goes on from BHFT01057991.1 coordinate 12,916, forward strand.
CCCCGATGATCAAATGGGAAGATGATTACAGGAAGATTATTGAGAGTATTGCAGCGATAATTCAGCACCAGAAAAAATAAATACAGATGGCTGATGCTTCATTTAACATCTTTATAAACATAATAAGATTTTACAAACCAGTTGTAGATTTCTCCAAC
>BHFT01057992.1:0-32704 GCA_004320025.1 Laticauda laticaudata
AATACCCGAAGGAAGCTGAACAGCACACATGTAAGTACCCGTGAAAACTTAAAAAAAACAAGTATATATGTATATATATACACACACATACATATATGGAATGTTTATGATAACAGTAAAGACATACTAGTTACAGACATGCAATTTTGAACAGATGATTTCATGATGGTAGCTGATATTTTGAATTATCAGCAGTGAATTAATATACATAATATGACGCAGTAAGAGGTAGAAACCTGAAAATTAATGCATCCAAGCCCCAAGTATTTGTGTTTTGACAGAGAAAAAGGAACAAAAACTTGCAAGTTATAAATAAATGATTGTAAAAAACTGAACAAATTAATTGATATACCTTGGTTAACTTTCTTGATAAAGGTAGGGAAATTGAGAATTTTTAAAGATATGTGAGATTCAAAAAGGTACAAGACGAGATTATTCCCGATCACCCTTGCTGTTTATTTTAGACCTAGAGGTTTTGAGTAGAGACATTAGACAAGATGATAAACTTATTTTACTGGTGTAAAATATAAGAGTGGAAGTTAAAAGATAAGAGCCCTTGTGGATGATTTAATTGCTTTTTTTGCAAAATCTCTTCCTCCCCCCCAAAATTAGTTTGGAACATCTGATGAAGAAGTTGAATGACTTTTGAGCTTTAGCTTGTTTTAAAATAAATAAACAACAAAGATTATATGGCTCCATATGAGAATGAAATCTTAATGAAAAAAATCTGAGCTTTTCTGACTTCATCTTTGCAGATTCAGGATATTTGTTAGTATTCTATTTTTCTTTCTTTCCTTTTCTTTTGTGGTCTTTCAGTTTACCAGAGGGTTCTTTATGCAACCATGTTAATTTTGACTGGAGCAGAGGTGGGATTCAGTCAGTTCTGACTGGTTCAGGGAAACCAATTAAAATTCTGCACAGATCAGGATTAAAGTCCCATATTATTATGTTTGTCTTCTGGTCATAACATGTGACCAGATCACATGGTCTGGTGAGCTTTTCTGAAATTATTCTCAGAGGAGTAATTCTTAACTAGGTAGGCTACACAAAGCTTACTCAATTAGCTAAGTCATTCATACTAGAAACCACCACCAAACAGAAGTAAAACTTGCAGAATTCAGTAGGAATTCTTCAGAAAAGCTAAAGTTCAGTATAAGCTTAGACTTGTGAAAAGATTCCACTTTCTGAACAACTTTAAAAAATAAAAAGAGGGTTTTTGAGAAGCAATATAACCTTAGAAATCAAAGGAAAGCCTAGGAAAATTTGCACCAGGGGTCCCCAAACACCAGGCCCTGGACTGGTACCGGTCCGTGGATCATTTTGTACTGGGCCGCAAATAATGAATAATCATGATTAAAATATATATAAATATATGTTTTTAGTAAAGAAATAGTAAAGAAGCCCTTTACTATTGGGGAAGAATTGATTTTGCTGGTCCTTGAAAAAGTGTTTCTGAGTGAAATTGGTCCCTGGTACAGAAAAGGTTGGGGACCTCTGGTTTACACCATTGTGAGGACACCCAAATGTGCTTTTTCAGGAGGCAACTGGATTTTCTTTTGTGTGTGTGTTTTTGAAGACATTTTACTTCGTATCCAAGAAGCTTCTTCAGCTCGGATAGTGGGGATCAGAACGATTTATATTCCTTGCAGACAGCTGGTCATTTGCATCCTTTTAGAGGTTTGTTGAAGCACTTGGAGGTTTATTTGTGTCCTTAGAGTCACCTGAGTAGTGCTCCTGGTTCCTGTAGTCTGCAATTGTTCCTCTGGTAATCCATTCCTATTCCCACACCATTCAAAGGGTGTTCATCCCAAATTGTATAGTTAAAAGTCTGTAGAGACAAATGACCAGCTCTCTGCAAGGAATATAAATCCTTCCATTCCCCACTATCCTGTCAGAGCTGAAGAAGCTTCTTGGATTAGAAGTAAACGTCCTCAAAACAAGAAAATCCAGTTGCCTCCTGAAAAATCACCTTTGAGATGACCATGACCTGGATGACTGAGAATCTCTACAGACCATTGTGAGGAGGGTTGGTAGATCAGTGATGTTGACAAAACTGAAATTCTTGATCCCTATTTTGCAAACAATTACATGCATATCCAATTCTCCAACCTAACCCCACCTAGAAAACATTCCCACATGTGTCCCGTGATGTTAATCTGGGCTGTATAGCATTACATTATGATAAAAGTAGTCAAAAGTAATATTGTAAGATAAAAATGAATTACAATGTTTATGATATTTTAACATATATTCTTTCAAATCCACAAAAATTGAGTTTCCATTAACTCAAATCTTTGGTATTTGCACTGAGTAATGATAACAAGTGAGCAGTGAGCATTTATATTTCACTTCCTTTCATCTTTACAAAAATTACATATAAGGTCTAGCAGATTGCACTGTGTTTCAGCAAAAATGCCTCAAGCACAATCCTATAGATGCTCATGATGATTACACTTCAAAATGACAGATGTCTGCTAGCAGTACCTGCTGTGGGAAAATAATGTTTAACTAGTAGACATTTGATTACAGTTTCAGTCCAAACTCCTTAGAAGCATATACCACAATCTTTCTCTCTTCCCCCATAAGATTTATTCCCACACTCATCACTAACCAAAAACAACAAGAAAAATTCAGATTTGATTCTTTGCCTGGAAAGAAAATGGGAAGCTCTAGACATCCATAATGGTTTTTAAAAATAAATAAATTTCTATTTCAGCTAGAAACACTTGACATTTTCCCAAATGAAGAGATAATAATAAATGCTTATGTGACTGTGATAGGGAGATACGTTTTGTTCTGCATTGTTACATGCATTGTTCTGCATGTAACTTTTTTTTTCTTTTCACTGTGCAAGTGGCACAATAAGCAACAACTATTAAACAACAAACAGAATAAGAGAAATTATTTATGTCACCTCATTTTTTGATTCTTTCATTTTAAGGATGTAGCTTGCTTATATAACTGACAGTGTTCATTAAAAGTGCATTTTATGCACTGTTCCTATTATCTCCATCAAACCAATTGATCCAGCTGAAAGGAATTAAAAGATCCAGCCAAATACTCGACATTTTCAGTCATAACTTGGCACAAATCTATACTGATCTCACCTTGTGCAAACAAAGGGTTGTCTGGAAAGGAATCTATTTTACTTAAAGAGAGATTTCATTAGCAGATTTATATACATATATATATACATACATATATATATATATATATATATATATNATATATATATATATATATATATGTGTGTGTGTGTGTGTGTGTGTGTGTGTGTGTGTGTGTGTGTGTGTGTATGTGTCTAAGTATATGTACATGTATATGTATATGTATATATATAAATCCAAAAAGCATGTATGGATTGCCAATGTTTAAATCACACACAGTTGAAAATTAATTGAAAATATATAGCCATATGGATATTTCCATAATACAGTTTTTATATGAGGATATCAATTTATTTATTTATATTTTATACTTCTAAACTGCTCATCTTCCTCAAAGAGGGGCTCTGGGCAGTGTACAATCACCAATAAATAAAACATAATATTAAATGAACATTGAAATTAAAAATTAAATTAGGCTTCAAAATTTTTAAATGGTAGGATAATGGCAATTAAACATCAGAAGGAAAAAAATATCCTAAGGTGTCCATTTAATAATGGATTATTACAGGCAGAGGGAGGCTCTCAAGAGACTAGCCAGGCCCTTGGTTGCCTGGTCTTCTATGCCCCTCTCCATAAGGCCATAGAACCAATTTTGGCCCTTTTGCAGAAGGCCAAAGAAATTGGGGGCTTTCCTCATCTCTGAGGAAAGGATGTTCCACAAAATGGAGGCCATGGCAGAGATGGCTTTTTTCCTAGGCCCCCACCAGTCAAAATTCTTTAACTGACAGGGTCTTTATTGTAATTGTAATATTGCTATCAACAATATTTTGCCTTTTGAGGGTTTTCCTTTTCATTATATAATGAAATTTTGGACCCAAACTCTTGCTCAGGTTTTCCATACATTCCCTGACTGCTCGTATTTTGCTTTTAGTGCTAGGCTAAACTGCACCCCTTATGCATTGCTGATACAGATAGACATTCTTCTATGTTGGAAATGTGGAAGATCTATACAGTTCAAGGAGGGTGACCACGTGGGTGCATTCCAGTTTGTTCTTTCTAGATATGTTATTTCAATTATTTGGAATCTCCTTAAAAATGTTCTCTTTAAACATCACTTCTACTGAGTGATCTTCAATACAACTGCAGGACTATTACTTTATTTTATTTTTATTTATTTATTTTGTTTTGTCAAGTGATTATAAGATAACAGGTATAAGTATAAGCATAGTTATGAATACAAGAAATGGATACATATAAGAAAAATAAAAAGAAACAATAGGACAGAGACGGTAGGCACACTTATGCACGCCCCCTACAGACATCTTAGGAATGGGGTGAGATCAATAGTAGACAGTCTAAGGTTAAAGTTTTTGGGGTTTGGGGAAGAAACCACAGAGTCAGGTAGAGTGAGTAATTCAGACAATTGAACAATTCTGTTGCTGAAGTCATATTTCCTGCAAATCAATGTTTGGTGTGGTTTACCTTGAGTTTGTATCTATTGTGTGCTCTTGTATTGTTATGGTTGAAGTTGAAGCATTCATTGACAGGTAGGACATTTGCAATATATAAATTTTATGTATTATACTCAGATCGGATCGAAGGCAGTGTAGTTATTACTGTTTTCTAGGGTCTAGAATTTCCAACCTGGTGGCATAAAGGTATTCTGCAACAAGTAGAGGAGTGGAGAACTCTTCTTGTGAAATATTTCTGGACTTTCTCAACTGTATTATATCATATACATAATGCAGGTTCCAGACGATGAGCTGTATTTCAGGTATAGGTCTAGCAACTGTTTTTATATGCTCTAAGTTAGTAAGTATGATATTACCAGAGGAAAAGCTAACGCAGGATTAGGTGAAACACTCTTAATGCCTTTTTGCTATGTAGTTACAGTGGGCTCTAGCACTTTAGATCATTAGAGATGAGTATTCCACAGGTCCTTGAGAGAGTTTGGATCATCACCCAAGATCTTAAAACTATTCAGCTTTTGTATTTTATTATCTGATTTTTTTTTTTTGCCAGTATGTTAAGGCAGAGCAATTTATTTGTTGAGATTTGAAAGTTGCCATTTGTTTGAGCCGATTCTCGATACACAGTCAAGGTCTTTTTGAAGGGTAGCAGTTGTTGTCAGTGGTGGTGTTGATAGTTTAACATCAAATCAGTGATGCTCTTAATATGATCACAGAGGTCATTTATGTAGAGTATGAAGAGAGTTGGTCCTGGAACACTGACATGGGGGATACCACTGTTGACAGGTGCAGAATTTGATAGGACGCTCCTAATTTTTACCATTTGTTGCCTGTTTGACAGGAATGCCTCTATCCAGTTATGCATATGTCCAGAGATACCATAAGATTTTAGTTTTAGGAATAGTTTGTCGTGCACCACTGAATCAAAGGCTTTACAAAAGTCTATGTAAATTGAGACTATTGCTTTGCCCTGATTGAGTTGTATAGTCCATATGATACTTTATATGATTTGATACTGGTATAAAAGAAGCATCTCATGGGCTCTTTCCACTTGTCATTTTGAAGGATTGCAGGTCTGTGGGTGAATAACATAGCACAAAGCTAAGGAGTCCTTAATTATACAAATCCCTTGAAGTTTTCCCAAGAAGAATCTCTTGAATGCTGAAAGGCAATGGCTAAATGCAGAAATCACCCTATTGCTGGTCACCAGGCATTCCTGGTGATTGAAAGGAGACATGAGTCATAAACCTTTGCATCAGTGGATAATTGTATGATGTATTCCAGGACAATGAAGTTTATCATCAATCTTCATCAACTTAGCATATTTATTGATCCAAATTTCTACCAAAGATTTACTGCCTTTTAGCAAAGTGGTTGCACAAATTTTGAGGTGATAATTTTTGATCATAAGCATAACATTCCAGATGTTGAGCATTTTCCCTTAAAAATTAGATAGCAGAGGACCATTTCTGGCAGCAATCCATCCTAGGAATCAGTCAATGGTGGTATTCAATTTTTTTTTTACTACCGGTTCTGTGGGCTTGGTGGGCATAGCAGGGAAGTTACCATAAAATCTCCAGTTACACAGGGGGTATTTTCTAGTATTCCGGACTACTCAAAATTTCTGCTACCAGTTTTCCAGAATAGGTCAGAACCTGCTGAATATCACCTCTGAAATCAGTCCATTGAGAATTATGCAGTTTTCTTACATTCCAATAACTACTTCTATACTTCTGAGATCAGGCTTCTCACTCTTACCTATAACAAATTACAAAGTATATTTCTGGGACTCATTTGCATTTTGATGCAGAGACATTTTTTGGGAAATAATTTTTTTGAGGGGGACAGAGAGGATTTTATAGCAGTCTTTCCCAATCTCCTGTTCTCCACACCTGATGAATTTTACCCCAGGTTGGCAACTTTTTGGTGTCATATACTCTCTTTTTAATTTTTTCCCAGTGGTTGAAGGCTATGAAAATGAGGCATTATCAGAGGAGGATATTTTTATCTCATTTTGATTTGAAAAAAGGAAGAGAAGAGTAAGCTTGCCAGTGTATTAAACTTTCAGAAAGTTAAACAGTTTTATTTGCTTGCTTGTCTGACTACTTGCTTGCTTGTTTCCTTTGAAAAGTCAGCAGAAAAACATATTTGGTTGGTTACCTCAGGATTGGAGAATATTGTTTTGTAAGAATGAAGAATGAGGCTGGCTATTTATTGGAGATCCATTAAAGAAAAGAAAGAAGAAAAATGACCAGGTTCTATCAGTTTAATGGAAGTGAAAAAATTCTAAGGATTTCCTATCATTCTGCCTACAATGTAAGACTTTAGATACCTTATTTCGCTACCACAGTTGCTGGAAAAGAGCAGAACAAAGAATTTTATTCATTGAACACTTCTTGAGTTGAAAAATATTCTGATGTCATCAGTATTCTGAAACTCTGATGTCATTGACCTTAGAAGCATTTCCAAGGGACTTAAGAGAAAGCTATTCTACGGTTCTGCAATATTTGGGACACATGTATATTTTTACACATTAACCCATCATGCACAGCCTGCTTGTTTTATTGCTTTTCCAAGCTTAATTGTCTTAACACATAGCATCACTTTTTGTAATATACAGACTAATGAATTGCACTAACTTTCTATACTACAGGAAATGGCAGTCCCTGAGGTCAGTCACTTTCCATTATTCTAAGCATACTAAAAGGCTACCAGACAAGATGGATCTTGAAACCACTCAGTTTGAAAAACAACCTCAGCAAAGAAGCTATTCAAATAATTTATAAGCAAGCAGCCTAATTTTCTCACTTCTATCTTTTCCTGACATTTATTTTTAATGTTAATTTCAAACTCTGTAAGGAAGAACTTTTAGCCTAGAAAAGAATTTTTAACTCTACATAAAAATTGAAAATTCTACAAATCATTTGTCAGGTAAAGGTCTTACAGTTGTCCAAAGGTGCAAATTTGCTTTCTCCCTCTTAAATTTGTTAATTTTGATTGAAATTATGATGTAGAAGAAGACTGTATAAGGCAAATGGGAAAGAATCATATGGAATACGTTAAAAAAATGTGAATGTTTCCCTTCAATCATGTCAGACCACAGGGCACTATGCTCACCTCCATTTCTTAACCAAGGGAACCAACATTGTCTGAAAACAATTTCCATGGCCATGTGACCAATATGACTACATGCCATTGGCTTATAGAACACTGCTACTTTACCACCAAAGTGATACCAATTAATCTACTTGTATTTTCATGCTTTTCAACTTCTAGGTGAGCAGGAGATGAGGTAAGTAATGGGAGCTCACCCCATTGCATGGAGCTCAGGTCTCGAACATGGGCTGTCAGCTCTACTGACACCAACTAACAAGCTCAGCCATCACACCAAGCTTAACAGTTTCTCTTTCAGCATCATTTTTTTTCACTCTCTTGCCTTTCTACTCTCCATAATGCTAATTAAATACAAATAAACCCAAAAGTGATTTGATCTTAAAACTTGATTTGATCAAGGGTTGCATATAAATAACTGATGTATCAGCTCTTTGGTGGCATTGCTGGAGCTAATGATTTCAGTGGAATCTTCTGACATTGTCATCACTATTTTAGGATAATGGCTGCAGTAGCACATTTATTCACTTTTCAAAAGTGCCAGCACAAGGCTGCTTGGTGGGCAGCACATGCAGCCAACAGGCCATATGTTTTGCTGGCCTGCTTTATCCAATCCAATTAAATTGCAGAATTTGGGGGCATTTATGGAGAATAGAGTTACAGATAATATACATTAAGTTATGTTCATGAGAAATCAATGCACAGAAAAAAAACCCCACAATCTGGACAGAAGGTGGCAAAACAGATGGACTCCAGGCTGGCAATGGACTGAGGTAGATCTGTATATTATCTCCTTATTTATTCAACTTATATGCCGCAAATATATCAAGGGAGGCCAGATTGTAAGAAGATCAGCATGGTTTTAAAACTGAAAAGAAAAAGTACATTAATAACCTGCGCTATGCTGAAGACACTAATCTGACAGCTAAAAATGCTGGACTGGAACCATAGTAATGAAAGTCTCAGAGCACAGTAAAAAAACAACAACCTAGGGCTAAGATTAATTATATGACAAATCAATCTAATGACAACAAGTAGATACCAGTCTAAGAATTAACAATGAACATACTGAAGTGATGGGACTATCACTATCAACTATAAAACAACCAAGTATTAAAAAGGGGGAATTGGCACTTGGGAAAATAGCAATGAAGTATCTGGGAAAGTTATTTATATATTTTGTTGTGTCTATACATATACAAATTAGAACCATGCAGGAAATTATTTTCCCTGTGGCACTCTATGGAAGCAAAAGTTACAAAAATATATTGACTCTTTTGAACTTTGATATTGGAGAAGACTCCTGAAAATACCATAGATATGCCAGAAAACAAATACATCATAGAACAAATCAATTCCAAATTTTCAGCCAAAACACAAATGATAAGGCTCAGATTTATAATAGTTTGGACACATTATATAAAACCTGCTCTCTCATAAAGCCCATAACACTGGAAAGATGGAAGGAAAGCAGAGACACTGATGAGTAGCAAGATAGAGGATTAGACTTGTTGAAGTTGTTGAGAGCCAATACTGCGTGGTTGTTGATGATAATAGAATTATCATCAATACACATATTTAAATATTTCAGCTAGAAATAGTTATTATTCTCATATTCTGCTTTCAGCTTCATGGATGCATCTGTTATTGCTTCATTTGTTAGATTCACAATCCATCTTTTCCTCAGCAATTCAAGGTGGCTAATGCAACATTTTATCTTCTTATTTTTTTGCCATAACAACACTAGATATGTGCAAAACTCTCAATTTGGAAATTGAATGGAATGGAGATCCAAAGCAACAGATAACATTGTGGATTAGGGTAATTGAGAATATCACCCGGTCCATATACAGATAGAACAGAACACAAGAAATCAATTCCACAGGATTGTTAAGTTACGTTTACCAAGCTTGGCTAGAATAACAATAACTTGTAAGTTTGATTGTGCTGTACTTCTTCCTCCTTATACTTCTGTGAATTAGGGAGGGATACACATACACACAGAGAGAGAGAGACAGAGACAGACAAACAGACACCTCTATTTGTGTTAGTAATTAATCTTGTAAATCACCTTACTCTACAGTATCCATAGATAAGGTGATCTTGAATCTGGCTTTCCTGGTCTTAATCAACATCATAACCTCTATATTACATTGGTCATTGTACTTGACTGAGGGTAGTTTTGAGGTGACTCAGTGGGGTTCTTTAAAGATCCAGGGTCAATCAACATGCAGTTCTTAATCATGAGATTCATTAATACTCTGCATGAATTGAACTGCATCACAAATAATTTAGAATGTTTAAAGTGCAGCCTTATTTAATGGAAATTGTTTCTAAATTAATTGGCTTTAACACTGACATCTCTCTTGTCCACTTAAGTTCATTAGTAAGTTGAAGAAGTAAGCTGACTGAGGAAAAGAAGAAAGAAAAGATAAGAAGGAAATAATTTAAATTGTAGACAAGCAAACATCTTCCAGGCTTATATTGTACATTGGCTTAAAAAAAGAAATATTATTCCACCACAATAACTCTCCAAGTAGTGACTTCAATTATAATGCTGACAACAGAAATATTTGGAGTCACCTCTTGGAGACTTACTGTGGTCTGGCATCACGTGATTAACAGGTATTCTTTTAGAGGTACATTTTTTTTCTTGGCCTTGCTATTAATCTTCATGGGAACTTGGAAGAAAGGTGATGGTAATAGAAGAAAGCCAAAGAAATGTATCAGTCCTTCAGAGTAACACTGAGTGCTCACAGTAAAACTTGTCATAATCTTTCTACAATGGAACAACTACTCTTGACTTAGATATGAGGCACATTGGAAGAAGGAAAGCCATGGTGTACAGAACATGAGTATGCACATGTTTTGGTGATCATTATATGAAAGATTGTCAGACAGATAATAATTGTTTCACTTAACAACCATTTGGTTTCACAACCAAGTTTCCAGTCACAATTGTGTTCCCTAAACAAAAACTACTAGTATTTATCTTGATTTCCACTTAAGGATATAGTAGAAGACGACAGATTAAACACTAGGAACCTTTTTCTTTTCTGGGTAGAACTTGTCTTCAGTTAAACTTTTCGAGTTTCCTCGCCTATGTTCCAACAGGAACATCATGCTGCTGAAACATGAACATCATATTAGAGAATTTGAGGTGTTGCAATTCTGTTTCCACACTGTTTGGTAGAATAATCACCTTCCAAGTCAATATGAACTAGCTGAAATCGCCAGTCCGACAGGGAGTTTGTTACATCTTAGCTCAATTTGTTTTATGCAGTTGATGGGGAAAGGTAAAAGCAATATAAAAGCAATAAACAAGAATATGAAATAGTATCCTATACAAAAGAATAAAGCAGCAGTGGGTTGATAAACACTTCTGGAAACCAGAAACAGAAAAGTATAAAAAGTGTTAACCTTTTTACATATTATTCTATTGCTCATATTACTTGGTTCTTCATTTTCTTTTAAATCTCTCTTTAACAAATCCCACCTTGTATGAATCTTGGGATTTTTTCTCCTGCTAATTATTTAGGACATGTATTTTATATTGTTTTTAATTTGCATTATGTTTATTGTTATTTTTTAAATTTTAAATATTTGGATGCTACCTCAAGACCAGTGTTCATTCATAGATAAATAGAAATTTGAACCTGAATGTTATAAACAGGCTACATCAAATCATATATGCTGTGATTATATGCTACATGGTAGGCTGCAATTTAACAAATATATGGGGTGAATAGAAGGTTGGGTTAGACAACCTACTCTGATTGGCTTCTTCCAACTTATACATTATGTTATTCTATGAATACAGGAAAACCAGTATAAAATGTATTAAATTTACAATAATTAATTGTTCATTGCAATTTGTTACAAAAATTGGGGAAGGGAATTTCATTTCATTTTTCTTATATATGGAGTGTTATATACAATTTTCCTACACATTCTACAAAATTTCACAAAGAATGATTGATGCTTGTGGAATTCATGTATTGTTGCCCATTGATGTTCCAACTAAAGGGAAACAATAAATGGAATTCAGAAACATCCATTATTTTTAGAGAAGATCACAGAACACATTTTTCCATTCGCTGTAATATCTCTTGCAGGCTTTTATTATATTTTTGTCTTTAAACCTTTCTTTTTCATTCTAAACCTAAGTAAGACAGATTACTACTTGTTTATGTTTTGTGGTTGTGACATTCACTTTCTACTTTAATGTATATAAATGGAAATGTTTGTCAAGAGATTGTAAAGAACTGTAAATTAGGGCCAGAAAGTTCTGTTGGCCCTCTAGTTGAAGCTTGATATATGATTATAGCTTCAAATCTTATTTATCTTTGAAGTCCATCATGATAAAAATGAGGATAATCTTTTAATCACAATCAAGAGATTGGAAGTTAGGAATCAGCTACAGGACCACACATTCTCATGTTTTCCTTTGATATAATTAAACTTGTTCTGATTATTGCCAACAGCTTTGTAACTCAGGAATATGTTTTTTTAAAAAAATATATTTTTAATCATGCATTCTAACTTCATAAAAATTGAAATGACCTGACCAAAGCAGAGGTGCTCCAGGCAGTATTACAGGAGATTGGTTTGGTAATAGCATGAGACACCTCCAGGTGCCATATGTCTCATACGCTTTCAACCAATTTTAATTTATGGATAGAGTTTAATAAAAACCCACTGGCACATAATAGATGAGGTTAAAAACTGCTGTTGTTTTATAATAATTTTGATAAAGCTTAATGAGTATGTTGACAATGGCTTTCATGAAAACACCGATTCCCAGGTCTTATAAGGCTTGCAACTCAGGATTACAATGGAAAGATTCGTTCTGTCCCAGCCAGTGTAGACTAGGAGAACAACTTTATTCCTATCAAAGGACGGCCCATCAAGAGCCAATTGAGCAATATTTGTTGGATACAGATTGTCTGGAACCAAGTCTGATATATGACTGCCAAGTTTGGAGTTGCATAAAGATTTTATTTCTTCTCACCAATTTCTTCTAATTGGTCCAGGAACTGTAAAGAATTTTCTTAGATTACCTAAATCCATACATTCTGGAGAAGAAATAAATTTTTTGGTCCAACCATATTGTATTTGGACAATCAATCTGTCTGTCATTCTGTGTGTACTTGTATGTGTGTGTGCTTCTTCTTCAAGTCCTGCAATGTTTCATTTCAGGGTGGTGCAACTATTGGAGGCTAAAAGTCAGATGAAGCAGGATACATTAATGACGTCAAGGTGTCATAATGCCCAGTAGCCTGCAGCATTCAGAACAAAATAGGGCAGTGCTTTTCCAGAATAATATCTCAGAAGGAGGATTTCTGGTCTCCTGACTGGTAGGTGAGGAGAGGAGGGATATGTGTGTGTGTATGCCTTTTGATTCCTGGTGATTCCCTGGACTAAGTCACTGCTACTTTCTAGCTAAGATTATCAGAAGTGGTTTGCAATGTCTGCTTTCTTAGGCTGAGAGAAGTTGTGCCTAAAGCAGAACTAGTCTTCCTTTTTTTAGTCTGACAACAAATACTAGAAGCAGTGATGGGATTCATTTTTTTTTACTACCGGTTCTGTAGGCCTGGCTTGGTGGGCATGGCAGGGGAAGGATACTGTAAAATCTTCAGTCAGAGGTGGTATTTGCTGGTAGAAGGCATGATCAGGGAATGGGGTATTTAATAGCTTAAAACTATACCCTAGTTTGTTTGAGATACAGAAATAACTCAGCTACTGCTATAAGTGACCAGGCATTTTGATTTCATTGAGCAAACGCTGGCTTAGTGGCAGACACTTAACTTTTAATTGCAGATACTGATCTACTAGCAGCAACTTGTAATTTCATGCCACAAAACACCATTTGAGCTGGGGGCAGTTTGGGAATTTCTACTGCAGAGTAGTTTGGTGGCAGAGAAAGCTCAGTTTCACATTTCCTTAGTTCTGCTGGGAGCAATGAGAGGAAACAAAACTGATTTAATAAGCTATTTGCCGTTTCACTGTGCCAGAGAAGCACACATGCATGCATAAATATTGCATGCTATGCTATGTATGGAACTTTTCATATATAATACCCTCTCCAGAGTGTTCTCTTTTTTCAAAGCTGAACTAATGTAATCATAACTTTTCACCTACATTATGTGAACAGCATGGGATTCATTAAGTAAGCAGTTTGGTTATTAATAATAAACATGGGAAATACAAAATAGATAAGTAGAGGAAATGGTGGTTGTAAGAAAGGAAGAAGCAAGAGTGTGGATAAGGAGTACTCAAAGTTCTTAATGTTTGGACTGGTATATACAGCAAATGTGAGTCTTCAAATATTGGTGCTGTCAACCATTCATGGTGTTAAATATTAGGATACTGCATGTTTTGTAAATGATGCAAAGAATCATTTGAAAAGAACACTTAAGGCTTCCATGAGCACAGCATTTCTATTCCCTGATTCAGGAAAGTCTATTTTCATTTTCTACACAAGCCTGGAAAAAAAAAAAAGGATTGCTTCTTTAATGAATCAAAGCATTTAAACAGTGCTTTTTTTAATGGATCAGTTCCATCAAAAGTAAGTAAAAAAGATGGGACAAGTTTAATGGATAGCAGAGAAGTCAAAGTGTAATATACTTCTAAACTATATTGGAAGCGTGTGAAGAACATTATGGACATATGAAGAATGGTTGCAGGAATTGAGTATTTTAGTATTTATTTATTTAGTTTAGTTTACTTTATTGTCATTGCACCTTGTACAATGAAATCAAACACCATCTTCAGTGCATAACATGACCATGAAAATAAACACAAACATACATCCTCACACTCTACATATTGAACTGCAACACCACACTAACACTGAACAAAACAGTAGAATTCAAAAGAGATACTGCCCTGAGATAGAAGCTGTTTTTCAGCCTATTTGGCATGGCTAATCTAGGTAAAAGAAAGGCTTAGGTCAACATGATAACAGTTTTCCAATACTTGAGGGGCTGCCACAACCTATTTTCCAAAGTACAGAACTCAAGACAAGAAACAAAGGATGAAAACTAATCAAGGACAGAAGCAACCTAGAACTAAGGGGAAACTTTCTAACAGTGAGAATGATCAACCAGCAGAATGGCTTGCCTTCAGAAGTTCTGGATGCTTCATCACTGGAGGCTTTTAAGAAGAGACTGGGAAGCCACTTCTCTTAAATGGTATAGGGTCTCCTGCTTGAGCAGGGGTTAAAATAGAAATCCTCCAAAGTCCCTTCCAACTCCGTTATTCTATGTTCTGTATTCATGTATAGCTATGGCTTTGGGCCCAGTGTTTTAAGAGTCATCTATTTCATATTACAATATTATCTTCTACATATATCTTTTCTGCCTGAAAAAAGATAGAATAGATATTTCAGTAGTGGTGTTGCACAGACTGCTTAACACTCAGTACCAACTCCTTTATTATTTGGCTTTGGACTAATAAATTTTACCCACCACTTTCAACCTATTACTGTATCTATACATCTATCTTTCTTCTGAGAATGCTGCTCTCCTTGAGTGTTTGGTTATGTTAGTAATATTAAAAAAAATATTGTAAATGCTCATGTTGAAAGAGTATATTAATATGTAAAATAGGTCTGGATGTACAAGGAAGTGCTTGATGTCACTAGGTTTCATCTTTCATGACCAACAAACTCAGGGAATAAGACTGAGCTAAAAGATTTAAAAACTTATGTTTTATGTATACTTTTAAAAATAAAATAACAGTAGTCAGTATCGCACAGTTATCAAAATCAAAGTTCTTGTTATTTGCATTTTGATTGTACTTGTCAAGCCCCACAAAGCTGGCAAGACCAAGGAAAAAAGAATGAAACAGATTTCATTAAGGGATCTTTAATACTAATTTTAACTCTTGGAGACTGTGATCTGAGTTTCCAGCCTTGGTTAGAGTTCATTCATTCATTCATTCATTCATTCATTCTTTAATGTGCTTTTTCCCCACAGACTATTTACCAGCTTTACTTTCAACTGACCTGCCTCAATCTCTCATATTTGGTTATCTTAGCCTTTTTTTGCCCAGGCTGGATACTAGCCAAGAATGCAGAAGCATGTCCTCCCACATAGGAGTTTTATTCTTTATGTAGGACTGTTATCATGTGTTTTAAAAGGGCTCTCCCCTTCCAGAGCAAAACAAGAAATCCCTCAGGTTCCTTCTCCGTCTTTTTTAAAAAATTAATCTGTAATGTTGCAAAAAAATGACTCCTGGACTCCTATAGTGTGAAAACAAAAATGTTAGTTCTTAATTAGATTTTCAAGGAACAATTACATACACACATACACATATCTTGTGTGTGGAGACAGAGACAGAGACAGAGACAGAGACAGAGACAGAGACAGAGAGATTTTAAACTCTCATTGTTATTACCATTAATTGAGTGAAGGCATGCATGACAAGGAAACAGTTTTCTCTGAATCAAGGTTCTTTAAATGGATTAACATACAGAATGCATCTATGACTCTTGAGGGTCTGAACTTTGGAAAAGTTGTGGCTGCTCAGGCTGTTGCTGTGATCACATGATTATCATTTTCAATATTCCATGATAGTTTCACAGACAGTCTTGCAATCCCTTGCTTCTTCTCTCATCTAGCAGCAAGGAATTGACTCATGATGTGACTCTTAAACAAGAAACAACTTTAAGCTTCAATAGGAAAGACCTTGTATATTTTTATTGTTTTACATGTAACTTCTGTGAAACACAAACATGCATATCATTTATATCCCATCTTTGTTTAGGAACTCAAGGCACATACATAATGCTCCATCCTCCTGTATTTCTTCAAAACAATCCTGTAGCAAGGTTGGGCAGAAAGTCACCAGGTGAACTGCTGGATTCTCTAGAAGGAGTAGAAACTGAACCTCTCTGGTGTCAAATATATTAGCTACCATACTTTAGTCCTTGCCCATCCTGTTTCATTTTTCAACTGTTTCCTATGCTGAAATTGAGTGCAGATTGGTCTCTCTTTGGCTTCTAATGTTAAACTCTCTGACAATTTCCTACAACTCATGGAGAAGCCAGCAGGGATTTCAAACTGTTCTGAGGTGAGATGAAGAAACAGAAGATGAAAGTACTGCTTTTTTTCCCCAGAATCACAAGGAAATGTACAGAAAGACGACACAAGAAAAGATGGAGAAGGAAAGGGAAGATCAACTCAAAGAATATGGAACAAATGCTAATTATTGTGAGAGATCCTCAACATGATAATACCAGCCTCGGATAGGAAGACTTCAACAGAGAAGGAATGAGGCAAAATGCAGAGGTGCACAATGTAATATTTCTGTTGATTTTAGTTCCATGGCTAAAGTTTGCCTTCGCTCTTCCTTGGAGAAACCACCAATTTCTGCTGTGTGAAGGAAATGAACTCCTAAATTTATAGAACAATGCTTACGGCCATTGCAAACAAGTTCAGGAAGAACATCAGACAATAAAACTGCCTCTTCCAAATGATATCCTTTGGTGCCAAAAAAAAGTCCTTGCAATGAAGAACAGATGGAGTCCCCCTGTGATTATTCAAGGACAAATCCATCCTTACATTGGACATTTGATGCCAGACCCAACCAGCAAGCCAATTTACACAACTTTCTTAGCTACAGTCAAATTTTCCTCTTTCCAGCAATAATCTCAATTCAGGTAGTTCTTAATTTTTGGCCACAATGGAACTCAGAATTTTGATCATAAATTATCATGGTTGTAAACTGAGGCACCACATGATCAGATTCAATTTTATGAGCTAATTTACAAAGATTGTGAGTTACTACAGTCATTAAGTAAGTCATACGGCTATGGAGCAAATCCAGTATGTACAATTTTATAATGTACAATGTAAAAATACAGAATGTGCATTTTTGCCAGGAACATGAAACATTTTTTTGTAAATCGTGATCATATGACCATGGGACACTGCAATCAGTCTTAAATGTGAGCTAGTTACAACATGCCCAAAAGGCAATTATATAACAGAAGGTTGTGTATGTGGCAGTAGTACCTTTAAAAATAGACCAGAAGTAGCTCTTTAAAAGTCTGTCATAACTTTGAACAGTTTTGAAATAACCAGTCATATTTCAAGGACTATTTGTATCTTGTTTCCTTATTTTTCCCCTTCATTGTCCTTTTTTCCTTCCATGGAGAATTTTATAGCACCAGTCAGGCCTTTCCAACTCACACAATGTTTATAGAGAATACATCACTGGATCCTGAATCTGAGGAGGAAGACAAACAGCTGAAAGGGAATGGGAGTGTGGCTCCATTGGCTGTGGAAGAAACTGGGGAAGGACAAAGTTCATCTGGGCAGAGCAGGAAGAGGTAGAACAAGGGAGAAGGAGTTCAGAGGAAGATCCAGGCCCACCCCCTCTTCATCCTAGGGCACACAGGGAAGAACGAAGAAGAGAACAATGTGGGTTGTGTGGCTTATGGGGGAGGAAAGGGCCCAGATTCCCTTCATTAGCCATAGTTGGGAATGAGAGTTGAAAAGAAATGCATGATGAGTGCAGCAGCTGCTGGGAGCAAATGTGAGTTTATCTTGTGTTGACTTTGCTTATCTGTGTTCCTGGCATCTTCCCAACTGTGTTGAGTTATTGCTGTGCCTTCACATCTGGAATTCTTGCCCCTGCCCTGTCAGACTAATTACCTCATTTTGCCTTGATTGGACTTATAGTTACAGTTTTTGTTTACCACATTTTGGACTTGATTCTCTGCAGCCAAAGGTTGTTCCTGGGAGATTTTTTCTCCAGTGAGAAGGTAACGAGAACATTGGGGGCAAAGTTGGAACTAATGATGCCTACTGATTATCTGATTATGTTGCCTTTGTGCCCTGCCCCAGATCATCACACATCATGTTCTTTTCATAGCATGTTTCCAATAATTATTAGTAAAAGCAATTATTTGAGGAAAATCTATAAGTATTATATGTCAGGGATGTGTCATTTGTTTTGTTTCACACAGTGTATCATTTTTCAAATCTTACACTAATTTTGGCCTGTTTCTATCTTAGTAAATATTTAATAGACTCAGTATGATTGACTTCAGAATAGGTATATCCACAACAGAACTTTTGATGTGTTTAGAAAATATTAAATGCAGAGTAATTTAAAATGATACAAATATTGTTTTAACTATTAGTTGTATGCCACCTGGACTTAAATTTAGTGATATAGAAACTATATCAATGTGTTAAATAAATAAATATAAATATTCAATATATGCCTAGTAATAAATGTATAATAAAAAACCAGAATGGAAAAAATGGACACTGCATATCTTAGATATCTCTAATGAATTGCAGTGAAAAAGGGTTTTTTTGTTACATATAAGAAGTATATTTTGTTATTTTTCTTATAATTAATAGATTATTGTGAAAAGTTTGTCTTTTAACATATGAGAAGGGATTATTGTTATTATTATTATTATTAATAATAATAATAATAATAATCCATCTAACCTCTACCAGGTTAAACAAAGCAATATGTAAGAAGAGTTTTGTACTTATGAATCTCACTGAAATGTTACCAAATGGACTAAAGTCCATATAATATAAATGTAGAATATTCTAGGATTATCCTTGAGGCTGCCAAATACAAATACAAAGAGTATTTTGCAGTGTAAACATTCTAGAGAATAGCTAGTATGGAGCCACTACAAGCAATTGACTCAGAATAAATTAATTTTTATGCAGGTTTGAAAGACAGGAAATATAAGGTTATTATATATCAATCTGCTACAATCATTATTGCAAACATAAAATACTGGTTTTGATATATCCAAAGAACGTCAATAACTCAGAATTTTGAATTCCCGAAGTAAGGTAATGATGTCTTCCCTATTTAATAAATAAATAAATAATACTTTGTTAAACCAGCCAATCAGTCTGTGGCTGCCTTGCCATGAGAAAAAAGGTCTTCCTGATTTGCTGTTCAGTTTCGTATCTTAATTGTTATGCTTGTTTCTCAGGTAACTGAGTGAAATAGTGAGCCTTAATCCTCTAAAAAAATGGTAAACTTGGTATTAGCAAAATGAACATAATTGATATTTTGAAAATAAATTCTTTCAGAAAATCATTTTATACCTTTTGCTAAATTACAATAAGCTTATCCTCCATGTCTGAGAACATTAAGAAAGGATAATGAGATGAATGCAACCAGTTGCAACCTCCAAGTCATCAGCTTTTAAACAGCAAATAAAGACCAAACTTCAGCCAGCATGGCATGGTACTTCTGTTCTGATTCATTGCTCTCATTCATCTTAGTACTCCATAATTTGTAAAGATGTAGTCAACTTATAAATATTCATGACAGGTCTGAAAATAGAACATCTAACATTCCTTCTTTGTGCTAGGAAGAAGCAGAACATAAAATAAAGCTAGAGGCAAGTCTGAGCAATGATACACTTCAGCCATTCTTCAGGGGAAAATAAAAGGATAAGATAATTGAGGCCCTGCCCTGTAAATGAATTCCAGAACTCTGCAAGCTTGACAAACAATAAAGAAGATGGTAGTGAGGAACTATCTTACAGGAACTCTTCCCCAAGCTTTCTGATTGTTGAGTGAGTACAGTATTCAAGCTTCAATCAAGCTTGAAAGTATCAACAGGTATTGTACTTAATTCCTAACTAATGAAATATCAAAATTATATGCAGGAAAAATTACACACACACACACAATATCGATCCATCTATCCATCTATCTATCTATCTATCTATCTATCTATCTATCTATCTATCTATCTATCTATCTATCTATCTATATCTGTCTATCCATATACTCGATTATCTCTATTTTTATCATCTCTAACTCTATCATCTCCATTTCTGTCATCTATATTTACATCAAATATGTGTCTTCAATTCAATATTGACTCCTATTAACATTGAACCAGTCATTGCAGTTTTCTTGGCATGATTTTAGAAGTGGTTTGCATTTCTCTTGTTCCTAGCCCTGAGAGAGACTGATCAATCTAAGATCATCTAAACGTTTCTGTACCTAAGGCAAAACTGGAATTCAATCGCATACTTTCTAGCCTTTGTACACCAAATCAGTACACCAAACTGGTTCTCATCTGTATTTGTATTTATTTCTGTATCCATAATATCCATACCAAACTGTATCTGTATACCTTTGGTGCTTGCGTGAAGAACGATACTAAAAATTTGAACAAAGTGAAAAAACTAGAGGACAATTTATTAAAGGCTAGGTCCCACTGGCCAATGGACACAAAACATATGCATAAAGGACACAGCGGATGAGCAAAATTTCCTGGGTAGCTCCATCTGTTGTCATCCACTCCCAAAAGTGGCAAAAATTTGCATAAACAGAATGGAAAAGAACGGAAAAGAACGGACGTGGGTAGTAGTGGGTGATGTACGCAGGGATGTTAAGCGATGTTCATAGGAAGCCTAGCGGATAAAAGCGGATGGAAATGGATGATACTCCGAAGGGGTTCCGGGGGAGAATTTCAAACCAGACGCATAGCGGAAGGGGCAGATGCATAGCGGATGAAGCGGATGCATCACGGACACCTATAGGAAACAAAGCGGATGCCGCACGGATGTAATATCGGATGCAAAGCATTCACTGCGCATGCGCGAGAGTATGAATTGCACCAGCTCTGCGGATATAAAAGGATGCAGCATGCATGCAGTCAGCATTCAGGGAAAGATGTGCTGCCAAATACATCTAGCAGAACACCATGGTTTCGTCAGTCAGGGAAAAAGAGGAAGCCTGGCCTACTCATTCCAGCCCTGGCAAGAAGGACAGAACCAGCATCCCACCCCTGGCACGGACTCTGAAGCTGCTGCTGCTGCTGCTGCTGCTGGTGGTGACCAGCCCCAAGGCCCTCAAAGCCCTGCTACTGAAGGCCCTGCTGCTCAAGCCCCTGAAGGCCCTGCTGCTTAAGCCGCTGAAGCGCCCTGCTGCTCAAGCCCCTGAAGGCCCTGCTGAAGCCCTTGCCATAGGGAGGAAGAGGCAAGGGAAGGAGAAGGGAGAGAGGAAACAGTACACCGTTTCCGAGGAGCATGAGGATGAGGTTGCTGGAATGGCTGAGGGAGAACGAGTACCTCTGGAGAAAAGGGCCACAGACTCTATCGTGACACCAAGAAGAAGCAGGCAGCTTGGAGAGACAAGGCAGAGAGCCTGGGGTACACTGCAGAAGTACTCCTGGGATGGTGGAAGCACATGCACACCTGGTATGGCAAGCTACACCTCAAAAAATCCGGGCAGGCCGCTGTCAAGCTCACTGACGGGAAATGTACGTCATGGCCAAGTGCAGTTTCCTGGAGAGTGAGATCTGCCACCGAGGAGCAGCCCTCTAACAACCCTCTCCCTCAGACAGCCCAAAGACAGCCAGTCCTCTTCCAGCCAAGAGCCAGCGAGCCTGTCCAGGCAGGTGTCTTCAGAGGGCCCCACGGCAGAGACCCCCCCGACAGCTGCACTCCCCATGCTGGCAGATTTGGAGGATCACCTGTCACAAATGAAGGAAAAAGCAGCAGCCACCAGAGGCCAGCCCACCCCACCCTGAGCTCCAGAGGATGCAGGTAGAGAGGCAGACTGGAGGGCCAGAACCACAGTGTGCTGTTGGAGATCAGGGACACAATGAAGACCAGCACAGAACTTCTCTCTCAGCTGGTCCACTTGGATAGAGGATCCTCAGGCCACAAAACCTTCATCACATACGTGAGCCACACCCTGAGGGACCTGCCCAAGGCCCAGTACCAGGTGATGAAGGAGAAGATCACAGAACCTCTGTACAACCCTCAAGGCCCAGCTAAAGCTGCTCCTACCCAGTCCAGGACTGCTCCTTCACCCCACGTGATGTCAACAGCCCTTCCATGGCTTTCAACAGCCCTCACCTACCAAGGCTATGACTACCAGGACTTCCCACAGCAGAAGCAGACATTCCCAGTCCCGGCCCAGGTTCATCGGACACCACAGATGCCAGTCCTCACCAGCTGCAGAACAGACAGCCCCACTATACTCCTCCTTCCTCCACCCCACAGCCAAGCCTGTCAACAGACAATCTGTCATCAATCTTGGGCCTACATCTCAGGTCCTTGATGAAGGGCCTCTCAACCTCACGGGACTGAGTCAACTCTTGGACAGCTTCCTGAACACACTATCCCTGTTGTACCCTCGGGCCAAGCACCCCAATGGTGCCTCACACCAGCACTCAAGCCACAGCCACCTCCGCAGTCCCTGCCCGCTTAACAGCTGAGACCATGGACATGACTCAGAGTAACTGAGAATAGTGTCAGACACTGAGTTGTTTACTTGTTAAGTTTTATCTTTGCTTAAAACACTTTACTTGGTTCATTTTGCTTTTTTTAATAAAAGTCATAAAGTTTACTAAGAAAGTTAATAAAGTTATCTTTGCTTAACACACTTAAGACACTTTACTTGGTTCATTTTGCTTATTTAATAAAGTCATAAAGTTTACCTAAGAAAGTTAATAAAGGTTATCTTTGCTTAAGACACTTGTTCATTTTTTTACTTAATAAAGTGTTGGTGAAAACTTTGAAAAATGGTTAAGCCTTTGCATGCTTGTGGGATAGATAAGGAAAATTGTGGGATAGATAAACCTCCAGTGAAGCATAGTGGGACTGTATGGTCACCATCCCAGCTGCCACACATATGGACCTTTATATCAATAACAATTTATTCATTGATCAAAACATTTTAAAATAAACAAAACTCTTTATAATGCCTATTCATTGTAGGACCACTCAACATACATGGCAAATCTCATCATTGTTATGCAACAGTCTCAAGGAAGCATCCATTAATCATCTATCATCCTGTCTTGCCACTCCACTGCTCCACTGGGGAGTTGCACCAGTGTTTCAGGAGGTTGCGCTGCTTCTTCCTTCACGTGAAGCTCTGTTTGGGCCTTGTACATCCACAGTGTCTATCAGGTTTCGACCTTGCCTCCATTCACCAGGCTCCATGTCCCATTCCCTTGTTGGTGTCCACAAGTCTGTTCTGCAACATTGGATAGCGGGTGCGCATGAGATTGTGCAGGATGCAGCAAGCTTCCACGATGCTCCTCACAATCTCTGGGTCATGTGCATGGTGGTGAGAAGTATCTGGAACCTGTTGGCAAGGATGCCGAAGGCGTTCTCCATCACCCGTCTTGCCCTGGGCAGTCTGTAATTGAAGATCCTCTCTTCATGGGTGAGGTATCTTGAACTGTACGGCTTCATGAGGTAGGTTCTGAGGGAAAAGGCGTCATCACCAATGATGAAGTAGGGCACATCTTGTGTGTCATTGGGTAGGGGGTCTGGATCTGGAAAACCCATGATGAGGTTGCATTCCATCCCATCCTTGAGGCCACTTGCGTTGTATATCTGGCCATCTGAAGCTGACCCGTTGCCTGAAGCATCGATGTACATGAACTTGTAGTCAGCATCAACCATGGCAAAGAGGATGATGCTGAAGAAGCCCTTGTAGTTGTAATAAGTGGATGCTGACTTGGCTGGAGCTTTGCAGGCCACGTGCTTGCCATCTATGGCTCCAACGGTGTGGGGAAAGTTCCACCTCTGATACCACTGTTCTGCAACTTTCCTCCAGCCTTCTTCAGTGGTGGGCACTTGAGGAGCTCCTCCACGTATTCTTCGATGATGGCCTGCACCATTTCTCTGACCACTTTGCTGATGCTGTTGTGTAGCACCCTCCATGCATACTGCATGTTTCTGTATGTGGTTCCAGAGGCCAGGTGCACAGAGTCAGTGCCACCTTCAGTCCAGGGTCCAGGTTGGGATGGAAGTTGGTGCTTGGCTTGGTCAACCTGGGTCTCAGATGCTGAACAATTTCATCAAACATGGCTGGTGGCATCCTCATGAAATGCTGGAATGCATGAGGGTCTTCATTCCTCAGCTCCACCATCAACTGGTCATACAGTCCAAACTCCATTCTTCTCATGATCCATCCTTGGACCCACATAGCTCTTGGACTTCTCCTTCTGTTTAAAAGGTGAAACAGTCTGAACATGTTTTGGTTCTGGTGATGAATGATCGCAGCTATCAATATGGACCGTGTCATAATCCATGGTGGAGAACAATGGATGATGTGGAAGACCAAGACCATGGGTGAAGAGGTCTGTACACCATGGCTGCTGGACTCATACTGAGATCCAGATTAGTTTCTCCCCCTTTTTATAGGAAATATCAGTTGTCCGCTAAGGTGTCCTTCTACAGGAGATACATCCCAGATACAAACATTTTGTCTGTTTTAATCCTTTATGTACAAGGCATACGCTTACATCCTTTCTATTTCCGTGCTATTAACGCTGTGTAAACGTTCCGTGCACCTTTTGTTTCCTCCCCCTTTCCATTTTCAGCTGCAGTGGATGTGAGTTAAGGGGATGGCCAGAGGATACAGAGAGGATACAGCGGACCGTTTAACGGATGATAACGAACATAGAACATTGTTGCCCATATATGTCATGGATGTACATTGTACGCGGCGAAAAGTTCATCCGTTCACAAAGTTTTGTGCAACTCAAACTTCTTGCGTGGATGAAATCTCAGTGGAACGGATGCTTGAGGGATAGAGCGTATGAAACACGTATT
This sequence comes from Laticauda laticaudata, assembly GCA_004320025.1. Taxonomy (NCBI): domain Eukaryota; kingdom Metazoa; phylum Chordata; class Lepidosauria; order Squamata; family Elapidae; genus Laticauda; species Laticauda laticaudata. The sequence continues at coordinate 25,275 of BHFT01057992.1, forward strand.
CAGTGAGTACACAACGGATGCATAGCGTTTTCCAACAGATGGCAAGTTTTTTTTAACATTTTACATCCTCTTTGCATCTGTACGTGCAGTGGGACAGGGCCTTAAACCAGAAAGTGCAATCAGTTTGGGGCATTTGACAACAGGAAATTTAACCACAATTTCATACATTTCCATTTTCTATTAAGAACAGTACCAACCCTCTACCTCTGGTGATTGCCTTATCTCAACAACACAACCAACAGAAATTCTAAAGATATTCTAAAGTATGGATGAAATGAAGGAGAAAAGGAGAAATATCTTTATTAGGAGAACATGGATTTGGGGCACAGTTCTCCTGAAATTAATTTGGGGAGCTCCCCTTTAAAGTTATATAAAAATACTGAAGGGAAATACTAAAGCAAAATGTAATTGGAAATTTCTTAAAACACATGCACAACATATTTGGAATTTGAATATTTAGAGTTGCACCTTATTTCCTTAAGCCATCAACAGATATATTTCATTACTTAACAATCTGCAATAATACTTTTATTATTGTGAACAAAACCCAGTAGATATAGAAGCAGACGATAGCAGATATTTTGATTACTATCCCTTAACCAAGACTTCAGCACTAAACCTATTTGTTTGTTCTGATCGATAAGAGTGAGCTATTCTATATCATCCTTTACACTAAAAAAATGAAAATAAACATTTGATGAGCTAATTTTTCAACACAATTCACTTTAGAATTCACCTTTGGAATAAAAGATCATCTAATCCTGTACTTTACCTCACTAAGTATACAAAATTCCAGTTGTGCTTACATGGAAGCAGTGAGCATTGCCTAATAATTATTAAGAATTGACTGTGAAATATAAAACATGATCATAGATATCAGTCCAGTGCCAACCTAATATGAACTATGTTTTAGGATAAATACTTTAGTAAAAGAACAGATATGTGGCAGCAGAAGACTGAGTAGCAAGTGAAAGAGGTAGGTGAATAGAATAATTGAATTAATCTACCACTGAGATTAATCAACTGTTTAAGATTAGATTATTATTTTTTGTTAGCATCCACACTGTGAAATGTTCTGGTTGTTATTTTAGTTTTAATCGGTAGGTGCCACATCCTCTGGTGAATTTTCCATAATAATAAAGGATGTGGAACATTTCATTTGCATTTTCTTTTTAATGTCTAAGAACAATCAACATGAGACAAAAATGAGGCATGATTCATGGCTATTTGTGGTAGGACATGTTTTATAATGTATCCTAATAAAATTATTATGGCATAAAATGATTTAACAAGGATGAGGGTAATTGAGCTATAATACACACACAACATATGAAGTGCTTTTAATGATCACTGGATCTTGGCTTTTAGTTAATGTCCTCCCTTATTGAGTAAAAATAGAGAAAGAATATAAAAGACAAGCAATTACAACAAGAGCCTATCTTAGTAACAGATGAATATTTAAAGCACTGAGCATGCGCATCTACAAGATGGAACAAGCATGAGTCCACTTATAGAAATTTTGTGCCATGATGCAGCTGATGTATATGTACATGTCTTGGTAGCTTTCTGGAAAGCCAGAAGAATCACATTCTGTCTGGTATCATTACATGATATTGTCATAGTACAGGTGACATCATCATAGCATCTACAGATTGCTTATGAGCCTGAAGAGACTGCTTTCCCCCCAGAACTGTGGCTAAATTGGCATTATTCAATAAAGTAAATTTTGGTCTAAATTTAGGATATCACATCTACTCAGCCATCATATTTCCTCTGTGGTTCAATATATTGCTTACTATAGGCAATTAACTCATAGACTATTTAAATAAAATACAGTGAACATAATAATTTTGTGAACATAAATGCTGTATCATTTAGGTTTGATTACTCCATGTGAATTGGATTGTCTTTCAAAATGGAGGCTGACTAAATAATGTGGATTTTCTGAGTATAAAGTTAAGTCTACTAGAGAATAGGAATGATGATACCTCCTCTGATTCTGTACACCTGGAATACTTTTCTTAATGATAGGTGGGGAAAGTGATCGAAGAATGCTACTTCATAGAGTAACCAAACTGAGGTGTATAATGGGGTAAATTCCAAGAAATAAACCTGGTTCTTTTATTTCCTCATGCAGAATGGATTTAGAGCAATCTAACTGGGGAAAAGAAAAGAATAAAGAGAAAGAAAAATTGATTGGATTAGAAAGAGATTGTCAGAAAGAGATAATGGGTAATGAGTGGTGCTACTTCATCCCTGCTTAACAGTACCATAGGCCCATTAGCTGAGTACCTTTGCAGGATTGAATGCCTCAACAAGAAGACTGTCCAATTTGTAAGTGTGGATGAAGTCTCTAACTTAAAAATAATGGACTGCTTCACACAGCACAATACTTTACAATATTGCTATTCTTTGATATAGTACATTCTGTGAATCCAAATAATTTTGGTTTATTCAGTGAACTGTATTTAAACAAATTCAGCATAATAAATCTAGCATTCAATAACAATTGTCTTATTGGCTTGAATGATGGGTATTAGAATCCAACTACAACTTAAGGTCTGTAGATCCCTAACTTTTAACTCAGTAGTAGATTTAATAACTTATATACTTTCCTACACTGAGATAGATGATTGATGGATAGATAGATAGATAGATAGATAGATAGATAGATAGATAGATAGATAGATAGATAGATAGATATGATTTATTTTGGAAATAGTAGACAGAAGTTTTTGACAGGATTTTAGAAGTAAGTAATTTTGTTTTTGTTTTCTTTCTCACATTCCTGTTACTGTCAGGCATTAGGCACACAGGTGTTTGTGGATTTTTTTTGAATATTAAATCTTCATAGTGTTCTTGCTTGCTTGCTCACAAAAATAAGAACCAAACTTAAATTCAGACTGCCAAAAAATTAGACTACACTTGTTTGTCCTTGGCTTGAACACAAGTAACTACACATGTCATTCTCCAATAATTGGATATTTAAACATGTCCAGAAGGAAGCAATAACATAATGTGTTTTTTTTAATACTTAAGGGAAAATTCACTGCTGTGTAAATGAATCAAATAAAGGACTGGAAAACAGATGCATTTCCTAAGTCAGATACACACCAAGAAAAGCTTGGAGGAGACCCTTTATCAAGACTCGTATGAGCTGCTGATTTCTGTTTCTAAACCAGGGCTTTTCGTTAACAAACAGGACACGTCAGGGGCTTTATGAAAACATTTTCTTCTATTTACAGCAGGGAGAAGTCAAGTTATCATGGATTCCCCTCCAGTGAATGAACCAAGTCATTAAAGTAGCATTTACATTGAAAAGCTTTTCACTGGGCTTTTTGTCAGTCCTTTCAAACAGGAATGGAATGAAATGAATGGGGGGGGGGAGCTTACAAATGATGCCTTGTTGAATATATGTGGGAGCAAACAGCTCCCATTGTGGGTGCAGGTGGGAAAGAAAAATGAATGGACAATGAGAGTAGCTGAAAGGGACAATCTCATTATTGATGGGCTGAGCATGTAGCTTTAATGAGGTTTAGGACAGCAGCAAGGATCTCATAATACATGAGCCTTCCTTCCAATTTGGACTAAAATATATATAAAAAAGAATGAAGTGTCACTGTAGTTGCTTAAGTGTGATCCTTAGACTTAGCATGTTCATGTTGAAATTGAATCACTGAAGAACAAATCCATGCTTAAACTGTTCTGCTTAAATCAGTGCTCAAGGAAGTAACTACTGTAAGTACCACAGGCAATAACTAGTTCATATATAATAAACCCATAATTATTTTAACTATGATTTTGTAGAAAATTCACAATCATGTAAGGTTTCACAAACATTCTTCCAAAATCTAATAAACTGCTTTGTGACCAATATAAGGCAGACTTTTTTCCAACTTGGAAACTCCCAAAGACCATATAGGGTTCAAATTTTTGAAACTGTTGTTCTCAACAAAAGGGATCCAGGTCGGGAAAAAGTAGAAAATGGGTTTGCCAATTTTTAAAATACATATGCAGACAACATTGTTCATGTTTAGAACCAATCTGTAAACCAAACCCACAACATCCTGTATCTATGCTCAACTAATTGTCCTTCCACTGAAGGCATGAAGGACTGCCTTCCTGGCTTTGTCTAAGTTTGTCTAACAAAAGAACCAATATGACTGGTCCTCAGAGTCTAATATTCCATGAATCAGAACTCTTGGGAAGGAAATGTCTGCCTGCTGACCATGGAGAAGCTTCATTTTATGGAGCCTGTAGTTTATTCTGAAATCTTGACCTTGTTTGTTGTGGTACAAAATGTTGTAGTTCATCAAGAAGTAAATTAACAATCAAAGAAATGTGCCATCTTAGAAATTATGACTCTACTCTCTTGTCCCATTCCTTCATTCTAAATAGAGGAAATTACAGATACATTGTGCTGGGTATCAAGTTTCTCATTTTAGTTATTTGTATTGTCACTGCAAAATTCTTCCTTTGGTTGCAACACTTACCCTATCTTTGGTTTCTGTACCCCACTGCTTTTAACGTTTAATTGAATGCACACATTAATGAGTTACATGTGGTTCTGCTGCAACATCTGTGGTTTAGATTCTAGATTTAATTGTTTAGCTCCTTGAACTTATTCATCTAATCTAAAATTTGATTCTCGTAATAATTTTACATAGTAGTTAGAAAGTATTAAAGTATTAAATCTCATGATCTCATTAAAAAGAAACCAACCAGAAATTACCATATACTTCATACTTTCTGTTTTCTGCACTATAAATTGTGTGGAATCTGGATCAGAAGTATAATCACAATTAGATGCAGTTTAGGCACATCTCAAAGACAGTTGGTGCTTGAGAGCTACACACAGAATATGTGAACACAATGCTCATAGCTCAAAGAAAGAATTTCCAATAAAGTTCCAAAATTCTTCTACACTAGCCTTCAATGACTTAGGACTCCTTCTAATTAAAACATATATTCCCCAAACTAACTCAGCACATCTTTAACATCTCTAATATGTTATATAAAATAAAACCACTATTTTTTAATGTTATTATATCAAAATTCAAAACTCCCACCTCCTTTTCATGCATAATACACATTAGCTGCAATGCTTTCAAAAGAGGAAAGAGAATGCAGGTAATCCTTGACTTATAATAGTTCATTTAGTAACCATTCAAAGTTACAACAGCACTGAAAAAATGATTTATGCCCTTTTTCACATTTATGACCATTGCAGAACCCCATGGTCATATGACTAAAATTTGGATGCTTGGCAACTGGTTCATGTTTATAATGGTTGCCATGTCCTGGGGTAATTTGCAACCTTTTGACAAGCAAAGTCAATGGGAAATCCAGATTCACTTAACAACCAGGTTATTAACTTAACACCTGCAAATATTTACCTAACAACAATGGCAAGAAAAGTCATAAAATGGGGCAAAATTCACTTAACAAATGTTTCACTTAACAATCACATTTGAGCCCAGAATTATGTTGCTAAGTCAAGGATTACCCGCAGTTCAACTATATTACTTTGACTTAGGCCTGAGAATGTCTGAATTACAAATATAAAGTTGCATTTGATTTCATCAAAAGCTTTAGGCATAATAATAATAATAATAATTAATTTCAAAATTATAAGAAAAATACTTTGATCACCTTGCCTATGTGATACTTATTACTAAAAATATGAAATAAAAAAGGCTCCATTCTGTCAAGCTCAATTTCTGGTTGACTTAATGGATGTGGATATATTGGTTCTTGCAAGAATATTGAAGTGTTTTTATGCTGTGTCGATACATTGCATTTTTCCAACTTCACTGGTTAATCTACAGCTCTATGATTTCTTGGTGTCATTCTCCCCAAGTCCTAACCAATTCCATGCTTGCTTAGTTATTTTGAGGTCAATCAAGTTTAACTGGGTATTGCTAGAATGGTATTACAAAAAAACAATCATTTACATGTTCTTTTCAGTTCACTCCCTAACTAAAGACAGTGCTCTCCCACTCTCTATCTAAAAAAGGATGTTAATGTATATAGGTCAAACACCCACACTTCAGCTGTGCTCTTGGATAGCCATAAAACCTCCTTATGATTGATAAAGTAATGGGCACTAGGATTAATTGATTGATTTTATCTCATTTATATCCTGCCATAATCCACTGTCTATTGGTCAAAAACATGAACATAAAAAATATTAAAACACCCACTGTCTTATTAAAAATACTAATAAAACAGCAGTCATAAACCCCCAGATTGAAAAATACAATGCAACTATAGTAGATAAAGAATACGAGAAAACAAAAGAGAATAGCAGATGGTGAAGTGCATGAAATGACTTAGAATACTCTCCAAAATAATTCTGTTCTTAACATTTTACTGAAAAGCAACACAAGGAGAAGCTTAGCTTAATCTTCACAAGGAGCACTGGCTCTGCCACAGATAAGGGGTAACTTCTGGTTTAGTGACTTCACATGTTGAAGAAGGGGAGAAAGACTAATAAATCAGCTGGAGTAGGCAGTCTGGCTGGTACTCAGAAAGTAAATTACTGAAGATCATTTAACTTATTTCTGTTCTTCAATTATTAAATTAAATTTAGACAAGAAAAACAAAATGCACATGTACAATACAGTGGTGTGATTCAAATATTTTTACCACCGGTTCGATGGGTGTGGCTTGGTGGGCGCGCTTTGCATGTGTGCACACACTTTGCATGCACGTGCATGCCAAACACGCACTTTACGCAGGGCAGAGGTGTTCTAACTCGCCTCCTGCAAGCCTGAATGATCCTAGTCACTTCAGCAGCTGCCATGCGGCACTCTTCTGTACCGCGCAAAGCAGCTATGCTTCAAATTCAGAGGATAAGGGTGAGTATGGGACCCGGGTGGGCCCAACAGCAGAGCGGTGGAGGTAACTGGTTCAGTCTCCGCTGCTCATCGCTGCTTAGCAGAATCAGGCAGAACCGGTAGAATACCGCCACTGGTACAATATATGTGGTACCTTGCTCAACAGTAGTAACTGTGAGATGGATCTTGGAGTCCTAGTGGACAACCATTTAATTATAAGCCAGCAGTGTGCAGCAGCTGCCAAAAAAGCCAACACAGTTCTAGGCTGCAAAAACAGAGGGATAGAATCAAGATCACATGAAACGTTAATACCATTTTATAATGCCTTGGTAAGGCCACATTTGGAATATCACATTCAGTTTTGGTTGCCATAATGTAAAAAAGATGTGGTGACTCTAGAAAAAGTGCAGAGAGCAGCAACAAAGATGATTCGGGGACTGGAGGTTAAAACATATGAAGAACAATTGCAGGAACTGGGCATGTCTAGTTTAATGAAAGAAGGACTAGGGGAGACATGATAGCAGTGTTCTAATATCTCAGGGGCTGTCACAAAAGAAGAGGCAGTCAAGCTATTCTCCAAAGCACCTGAAG
>BHFT01057996.1:0-13164 GCA_004320025.1 Laticauda laticaudata
AACGGATGGCAAGTGTTTCTCTCCATTTTACATCCTCTTTCCATCCATTGGTGCAGTGTGACATGGGCTTAACATCCCTACTTGAACGAGCTGCCCACTGGAACTTGAATTGCTGATTGTTCTATTTCCTTTTGGTCTCTAATGTATACATTGTGCACAGAACTGCTAAGTTTATAGTCAAGGAAGTTTAACTAAGTACCCTTATATTGAACAGGTGTGGGTGTCATGTAAAGGTGATGTATTTTTCTGAATGCTGATTCTTTGTATTTAATACCAATGTATTTTATTTTCCATTTTACCTGGAATTAGATCCTGTGTTCTTTTACTTATAATTTTTTCAATTTATTTTATTATTTTTCTATTCATTTTATTTGATTGTTTTTCATTTCATTTCATTTATTATTTTTATTATTTTATTTTATGTGCATATGATGTTATGTGGTATTATGTGAAGTTATGGTATTTGAAGTTATGTGATGTTATGGAATGTTATATTTGTAAGATTAATGAAATTATAAACAACTTCATTACTTGGCTATTAAATAGCAATAGCACTTAGATTTATATACTGCTTTATAGTGCTTTCCAGCCCTCTCTCAACGGTTTACAGAGTCAGCATATTGCTACCAACTATCTGTGTCCTCATTTTACCCACCTTGGAAGATGAAGGCCGAGTCAACCTTGAGCCTGGTGAGATCTGATCTGCCAGATTGCAGTCAGCCAGCAGTCAGTAGAAGTAGCCTCTAACCACTGAGGCTCAATATATCTAAATATCAGCAAACAATTGTTAACTGGGAAAAATGACACAAAATCAGGGAGAGATAAAGAGAAAGAGAGAGAGGGAGGGAGAGAGGGAGAAAGAGAGGGGGGGAGAAAGAGAAAGGGAGAGAGAAGGAAGGAGGGGAAGAGAGAAAAAGAGAGAGGGAGGCAGGGAAGGAGAAGAGAGAAGGAAAGAAGAACAGAGGGAGAAAGAGAGGAGAGAGAGGGATTGAGAGAGAGAAAGAGAGGCAGGGAGGGGGAGAGATAGAAAGAGAGAGATAAAGAGAGAGGGGGAGAGAGAAAGGCAGGATAAGGATGGAGAGAGGGAGAGAGGGAGGGAAAGAGAGAAAGAGAAAGAGAGAAAAAGAGAGGAGGGAGGGAGGGGGAAGAGGGAAAGAAAGAGAGAGAGGGAGGGGGAGAGGGAGAGAGAGAGAAAGAGAGACAGGGAGAGAGATGAACAACATGCAAGGGATGGAAAGGGCAGGTGACTTAATAATTATCACTAATTATTTTTCTAATTATTATGGACTGTCCAATGGAATACATCTTTAAACAATTAACTTACATAATAATAGCAGATTAGAGATGGAAAGTAGGATACCAGGTGATATCTTTTCTATTCTGCTCCAGGAAGGAAACTGTTTGGTGAACAGGGATGATATATCCACCAATTAGTTCTGCAAAATCATTGCCACCAAAGTTAGTAACTCACTGACTGGTAATGTAACAAAAATATTTGAATTATTTGGAAGCATGATAAGTATTCTGAAGCCTACTCTAGAGATTTTGTTTCCGTGTTTTGTTTCCTTCTGGTTACATTATGAGATCAAAGAAAACAATAAAGAACATTTCCCTGAAGTAGAAAATGAATTTTTAGCATATTAAGCAGAATATATATATACTTTTAAAAAAATATTCAAATAATGAATACAAGCTACAGTATCTAAAAGCAATCTATCCAATACATTAAAGCTTAGATACACTATATGTAGCACAGAAAATACATGTTTGAATAAAATTTCACAAATGCATAACTTTAATAAAAAGCTGGCTTCCCCTAGTTATTTTGTTTGTCAGAATCCCACCAGAAAAATTGCAAATATCAGTCACATGGCCCAAGGATACTGCAGTTATTGTAAATATACACCAATTGCCAAGTGGCATATTTGACCATGAGGCGACAGAAATGTGAGGATTGGACATGAATTATTTTCAACTCTATCATAACTTTGAATGATCAGAATATGAATGGTTATAAATTGAGTGATAACTGTATCCTATTCAACTTTTCACTCAGGACCCTGGCAGTGCTTTATTGAATTCACACTTCAAGGTTTTTCTTCTAAAATCATAGTCAGTTCAGCATAGCAACAGCGTTTAGACTGAATGCTCTCTCAGCCCAAGCAGGATTTTTCTGTCAGTATAAAAATGGAAGACAATATAGCAATAGCATGTATATACTAACTACTTCATAGCAGTTTACAGACAAATGCACACTGTCTACCCCCATCCATCTCTTGTTCATCTAGATGTTTCAGAATAATTCTTATTATAAGAGTCACATTGATAATCTAAGGAACAGCGAAACAGAAAAATCCCACTATTTGCATTCAGCACATGCAAAAAATTACAAAAAATTCATTACAAAAAAATTCATCATCTACCACTCTTGCCTTTTGCTTGCCTCCTCCAAATATTTATTTATTCTTTCTCCAATTATTTTTTATCTTGCCTTGCAAGCCACACATTCTTCCAAGAAAGTACACAGCAAAATAAAAATCTGCAAGAAACAGGGTTTCATGCTGGCTGGGGCAGCATGAGAGTTGGACTTCGAAACTACTTTAATTCCATCAAAATACTCTAACTTTTCTTGTTCTCCACATACTTAAGGCTAGGTCCCACTGGCCGAAGGATGCAAAACGTATGCATAAAGGACACAGCAGATGAGCAAAATTTCGGGAGTAGTTCCATCCGTTGTCAGCCACTCCAAAAAGTGGCGAAAATTTGCATAAACAGAACAGAAAAGAACGGAAAATAATGGACGGGGTAGTATGTAGCGAGGATGTTAAGCGGATGTTCATAGGAAGCCTTGCGGATGACAGCGGATGGAAGCGGATGACACATCTGAAGGGGTTCCGGGGAAGAATTGCGAAGCGGACACATAGCGGAAGGAGCGGATGCATAGCGGATGATGCGGATGCATCACAGACGCATATAGGAAGCAAAGCGGATGCCGCATGGATGTATATCAGATGCAAAGCGTTCACTGAGCAGGCAGGGAGTATGAATTGCATCAGCTCCTCGGATATAAAAGGATGCAGCTCGCACGCAGTCCAGACACTATCGCCAGGCCAAACGGCCCACGTGATCAGAACACACCTCCACCATCTTCAAGAACACATGGTTCAATCCCACGTCAGGAAGACACGCAGCGCACAGCTCGGCTGCTACATCATGCCAGCCCTGGGCAAGAAGGACAGAACCAGCATCCCACCCACGTGGCACTGACTTTCTGAAGCTGCTGGTGCTTGCGTGTGGTTGCTGCTGGTGCTGCTGCTGCTCGTGGTGGACCAGCCCAAGCGCCCTCAAACGCTCCTGCTCGCTCAACGCTCCTGAAGGCTATGTTGGCTGAAGGCCTGCCAGAGGGAGGAAGAGGCAAGGGAAGGAGAAAGGAGAGAGGAAACAGTAAAACGATTCGAGGACCATGAGGAGGGAGGTGCTGGAATGCTGAGGGAGAACAGTACCTTTTGGGAAAGGTCGCACAGACTCATCACCGACACCAGAGAAGAAACAGGCAGCTTGGAGAGAGCAGGCGAGAGCCTGGCTACACTGTTCGAAGATGTAGGCTCCTGGATGGTGGAAGCGACTTGAAACCTGGTAATGGCAAGCTACAACTCAAAAATCTTGGAGACCGCTGTCACACTCACTGAACGGAGATGTAGAGTCATGGCCAATGCAGCTTCCTGGAGGGTGAGGTCCGCCACCGAGGAGCAGCCCTCTGAATGCCCTCTTCTCAGACAGCCACAGACAGCACTTTCTCTTCCAGCAGGAGACAGCTATACAAGTGTCCCAGGCAGGTGTCTTTGGAGGGCCCGTGGCATGACACCTGCACTGACAGCTGCACTCCCCATGGCGGAGGAAAGTGGAGGATCCGCTGTCTACATATGGAGGAAGGAGTGGCAGCCACCAGAGACCAACGCACCCATCACCCCCCAGGATTCAAAGATGCAGGCTGAAGAGGCAAGGACTGGAGGGACAGAGTACACTGTCCTGTTGGAGATCAGGACACAATGAAGACAGCACAGAACCTTCTCTCGTCAGCTGGTCCACTTATCTCCAGCTGCTCACTCTCATCACAGCTACAGTGCACAGAACGCGTGGAGGGCATCTGCCCGAGGTTTCAGTACCAGGTGATGAAGATAAACAGCACTGTGGTCACCCACCCTCACACGGCCCAGACTGAATGAAGCTGCTCCTACGTCCAGGTCTGCTCTTCACCCAAGGCAATGGTCGCAGTCCTTGCCACGGCTTTAAAAACAGCCCTCACCTACAAGGCTAAAACGACTCCAGGATCTAGTCCCGACAGCAGAAGGAGACTTCCCAGTCCAGGACAGGTTCATATGGCACGCCCACAGACGCACCCTCACCCGACTGAACCAGAACTATCCACTTCACTCCTTCCTCCACCCAAACACAAAGGCCAAAGCCCAGCTCAAAACACTGCACAGGTCTGTGGCCATGACATCCAGTACTGATGAAGGGCCTTCAAGCCCACGGGACTGAGCCAGCTTGTCTGGGAGCTTCCTGAACAACAATCCTGCTTGTGTACCTCGGGCCAGGCACCCAATGGCGCCTCAAGACCAGCATCCAGCCCCAGCCATCCTCCACAGTCCCTGCCTGCTTAACAGTCGAGACCATGGACCAATGACTCAGAGTGGACTAGAAGTGTCAGGAGAGCTGAAGTTGTTGCTTTAGTTATTCTTTGCTTAGAGACGACTTTAAGCTTGTTCATTTGCTTTTTAAATAAATCACTAACTTTTACTTAACTGGTTAATTAATAAAGGGTTATCTTTTTCTTGAAACATTGGTTCATTTTTTTTTTTTACTTAATACAGTGTTGGTGAACTTGATAAATGGTTAAGCCTTTGCATGCTTGTGGGATAGATAAGGATAGTTTGTAGGGTAGATAAGCATTAGTTTGGGATAGATAGATACTCCAGTGCAAGCATAGTGGGACTGTATGTCCACTCTTCCCAGCTGCCACACAATATGGACGCTTTTTTATCATAAAATTTATTCATTGATCGAACATTTCAAAATATCAAAGCTGTTTATTAATGCCTATTCATATGTAGGGACCACAACATACATGGCACAATCTCCATCAGTGTTATGAACAGGCTCAAAGGAAAGCTCCATTAGGCAACTACCATCTGTTTGCCACTCCTGGCTCAGCTGTGGAGTTGCAACAGTGGTTTTCAGTAGGTTGCGCTGCTTCCTTCCTTCAGTGAAGCCTTGTTGGGCCTTGTACATCCCACAGTGTTATTGAGGTTTCGTCTTGCCTCATTCCAGGTCCATGTCATTTCCCGTTGTTGATGTTGACAAGTCTGTTCTGGCACCCAACACTGTGTAAGCGGGTGTGCATGAGATTTGTGCAGGAATCGGCAGCAAGTTTCCACGATGCTCGCTCACAGTCTCTGGGTGATGTTGCATGGGGGTGAGAAGTATCCTGGAACCTGTTGGCCCAGGATGCCCAAAGGCATTCTCCACCCACCCATCTTACCTGTGGCCAGCCTGTAGTTTGAAAATCCTCTTTCACGGTGAGGTATCTTGAAGTGTCCGGCTCATGAGGTAGGTTTGAGGGAGCAAGGCGTCGTGTGCACAACGATGAGCGGGGCACATATTGGTGTGTCATTGAGTGGGGGTTTGGATGCTGGAAAACCCATGATGAGGGTTATCGTTCCAGTCCATCCTTTCGAGGTCACTGGTTCATTGTATACCTGGCTATCTGAAGCTGACCCATTGCCTCGAGCATCGATGTAGACTGAACTTTGTAGTCAGCATCACCATGGCAAAGAGGATGAATATGAAGAAGCCTTGTAGTTGAAATAAGTGGACCCTGAGTTGGCTGGAGCTTTGCAGGCCACGTGCTTCCCATCTATGACTCCAACGAAAAATGGATTATAAATTGAAAAGCAGAGATTAGTTTCTAACTTGCCAGGATAAATGGAATGGAATTAACTTCATCTGTTAATTTTTTTTGACGTTCCAAAAATATCAAATCTCCAGTATGAAAAACATCAAAATTATATTTCAAATTATTTGAGATGTATTTGTGTTTGAAATAATCATGCTTCTTTAAATCCTATTTTTACACTAACAAATGTCCATTTTATTCTTGTGAAAAAGGCTGATATTTATGTTGTTTTAATTGATGCCGTATGTTTATAGTTCTTAGCTTTAATGTATTCAAACTGATGTCATATTTAACCTGTTTCCATGATTATTTTTCAATATTAACTAATGTAGTAGTAAAAAAACAGACTCAGGATATTTATTTAATATAATATGCAACTGAAGTGTAATACCATTGGATTTTTATGAAAAATATATACAACTTTGCAATAACTTGCAAAAAAAAGTTATTATATCATTTTGTTTTTTGTATTAAATCAGTGAAATTCTTGTTTTTGTCAACCTTCCTTACCATCCCCTACATAATAAAATCAAACAAAACAACAATTGGTATATCTGTAATGTTTTGAAAGAAATATATATCTGATCCACTGATCCTAATTATTGTATCAGTCAGTAGCAGATTAATTACCAAAAAGTATGTATATTTAAATTTTATTGCCAATGACATCTGAAAAATTTCACCCTTCATTTTTCCTTTAAAATATTTAAAGAAGCAAAGAGCATAATAATGGACTGACTGAGTGTGAGTGAATGGAACAAAAAAATGTTCAATGAATATTAAATATTAGCAAGTCTTTGCATTTTCAAAATGATGTAAACCCACCCGAGAAGACAATATAATTGCCTTTAATCCCTAGGATATCAGGATGTCTTTTATCACAAGAACAATACCTCTAGGTCTAGGATCAGGGACTAATTTACAAATCTGCCATCCCATTAACAATATGATTGTCATTCATGATTAATGGATCTCTTCAAAATCCAGAAGAATCTGGAGGCATTTCAGCTTAACTCTTCCAATGTAAAATGAAGTATGCAATCAGACTCTTAAAGATATCGTGAAATAGGAACTTACAATGAAAAATCAACTCTTTCAAATACTTTTTACTGCCAATATGAAGGGGTCTGAAGTCATAAAACCAATGGAAGTTATACGCCATGTGGTTCTCCATTTGTGATATATGGAAGAACCATTTTTCTAAAAAAGCAGTTTTAGGTTTCTGTTCTCCCTTTGACTCGATAAGATGCAGCATTCTGGTATGACTATATTTCTGGATGCAAAAGATGACTACCCTTTAGGCATACAAATCCGACATTAACAGCAGCTGATACTCTTTTCTTCATACCAATTTGATTTTCAGCGAAGGATTGGGGGGGGGGGAATTCTATACACAGTCCCTCTTTCGNGGGGGGGGGGGGAATTCTATACACAGTCCCTCTTTCGTTCTCACTCTCCAGAGTACACTGTGTTTCTGTCACAGGGAAGATTTTGTGAGAAGCTAATTAAAAGATCCATGAATGAGTGAAGGTTAAACTCACAAGCTCTGCTCATTAACAGTCATTCACCTCAGAATATTTTGAGATAATTCTTTCCAGCCTTGGAAGGGAAGAAAGGAATAACACCAGACAACAGTAAAAAACCATATTTTGTTAGACAAGCATAAATTTCTCTTCCAGAATGACGGCAAGATCTAATTTAATGAGAAGAATCCTTCTCTTGAGCTTCTTGTTTCTTCTTCCAGGGAAAAAACAAAACAAAACAAAAATCACTAATGAACGTGTTCCCCTCCAAGAAATTGGAAAGGAGGGGGGGTTGTAGAATCAGAACCATTTTGTTAATTGTCTTTTTTCTGCTGTTTCCATGGCAATACTGGCTACCAGGCTTCACCACAGAGTGACAGTCGGACAATTCACACACTGCACCCTTTCAGGCACATTGAATGGCTGTGAAAGAGACAGGACAGGCTCCATTCAGAAAACATGTGATATCTCTTCAGTGCATTACCTTTCATCCACATCTCCCAAATTGCAGTTAATTTAATTCTAAACAAATGGCTATAAGGGGGACAAATGAGGATTAGAAGGAAAAGAACATCTTGAGCACTAATGGGGACCGTTTGTGTAAAGAACAACTGAACACTTTCTTCTGCTGCCAAGACTATTGGATTGAAAGGTGGACTCCCTCTCTTCTCCTAGGCCTTAATTTAGACGCTATATCAACAGTGAAGAAAAGGAAGGGGGAGGTGAGTTGAACACAATTTATCCATGAGGGCAGCATAAGAATAAACCCACACTGTTTTGTTCCATCAGAACTGTGCACAGCATGGTTTGTCTAAGAAACGCATTTCTCATGTGCTGCTTTCACTCATAATGTTACCATGCCTGGGGCTACCAGATCTGGGCAGCAAAATAATCCAGATGACCACTAGAAGGCACCAAACATCATTGTTTCTTGTTACTTCAGGACCTGTCCAGCCATTTGCAGTCTGGATATTCCAATCCTAAATTTGGCTTTGGATAAGTCTAGAACTAAGCTTCCCTTTTTTGTAATAATAAACAGAACTGAATAAGAAATATTTATTTTTCAGGTCATCCTTGATTTACAGCCACAATCGGGATTAGAATTATCATTGCTAAGCAAGGCAGTTATTGAAACATGCCCAGATGTATGACCTTTTTTGCCATGGTTGTTAACTGAATCATGTGGTCATTATACAATTCCTGGTTCCTCCATTGCTTGTTTGGAAGTTGGCTGGGAAAGTCACACATTGCCATCACATCAATCTGGGTAACCATTGATACATGCTGGTTGCCAAGCATTTGAATTTTGATCCCATGACTTTGAGGATGTTACAATGGTTGTAAGTGCGAAGTTTGGTTGACACCATACCAACACTGCACTATATAGCAGAATTCAAAAGAGCTACTGCCCTGGGATGGAAGTTGTTTTTCAGCCTATTTGTCTTTGTTTTTATTATTTTGTACCATCTGCCAGTTGGTAATAGTTCAAAAAAAGGGTTCCCAGGATGAGATGGATCTTTGAGAATGTTTTGAACTTTCTTAAGGCAGTAGGAGCTATAAAGCTCTTCCAAAGAGGAGAGAGGGCAATCAATGAGGAGAGGGCAATGACATTAACCCTCTGGAGTGCTTTCCTACCTGCCACTATTCAATTGGCAAAACATAGAGAGGTGCAGTATGTTAAGATACTCTCTATGGTGCAGTGGTAGAAGGTCACAGGCAGTTTTTCATTCAGTTGTTGTTTTCTGAGAAGTCTCAGGAAGTATAATCTCTTTTGACCTTTCCCCCAATAAATTTTCTATGATTATCTCTCCCTGTACCCTGCACTTATTTCCCCTGAAACTTTTTTATACTTTTGTGTGCTTTTATATTTCTGCAAATGCATCTCATAAACCAAGTATTGGTTATTCTTTAGCTAAGCAAGAATCCATATTCCTGCTGATATTCCTACATTTCTGAATTACTTGCCATCTGAAATGTTAGCAGAAGAATAACAAGTTATCTTTAAGTTCAGATGATTTTATCATTCAGTACAATACTCGATGGCATAAAAGATTTTCAGTTTTGTTTCCCTGAATTTTTCATCTTACCAATGACAAGCTCAGTCCAATGCTACTCTTTACATATCCAGCACAAAATTAAAAGAATTGTATGTATGTTTTCTTATAAAACTCTTAATTTATGTTTTATTGTCCATATTTTTCCCTACTGTACTTACTGACTAGTAGATTTCTCAAAATTGTTCATTGATTTCATTTCTTATTCATTTAAGTTCATAGACCTAGTTTTAAAACAAACCTCTTGTTTTTCCCCAAGATTGCTTAAAAGTGAACATTTACTTAGAACATAGAATAATGTTACTTCTTCCTTTTCTCGTCTCAAAATAATTTTGATTTCTATATGATTAAAACAAAAGAAATATTACTTCTCATCAATTTCTTAAGAAAAAGAACCACAGCCAATTGTGATTTTCAAGAATTGCTTTGTAAGTATGAACTGATAAGTTTAAGGCAGTCATTCATCAAGTCAAGGAGTTTTCTATTTGCCATATCTTAAATAGAATGTCTCTGGAAATATAGAAAAGGAGTAAGTAACATAAATTTGAAATTAGATTCTACAGGAATAATCAAGCAAAATTGCTTTTATATTCTGTTATTTTTTTAAAAAAATCTAAAAGTATATTATATTAGTGAGAACATATTACAGATATCCTTCAGGTTATGAACACAGTTGTGGCCAAAATTTCCATTGCTAAGCAAGATAGCTGTTAAATATGTTTTTCCCCATTTTACAACCTTTCTTACCACATTATTAAGGGAATCACTGCAGTTGTTCACTTAGTAACACGTTTGTAAATTAATCTGTTTTCTCTCTTGACTTTGCCTGAGAGAAGTTGATTTGTTTTAACTTTGAATGGTCACTAAAAAAATGGTGGTAAATCAAGGACTATTTGAAAAGTTGAAATGGTTTTGGTAAGGGTCAGGACAAAGAAAATACAAGTGTCATAAATAAAACACATGGAATAAAGAGCAAAATATTGAGGCTAGATTTTGACTTCTGCTATATGTAGAATTTGAGAAGCCATAGGTTCACTTATGATCAACAAACACTTGCTTAGCAGTGATGAATCCTGCCAGGTGTTCATAATGGTTTCCTTAGCAAACAATGTTTTATTAAAAAGTACATTCAGGCTGAGTTGAAGCAAACAGAGAAAACTCTTTTATCTGGTAATGAATAGACCAAAAACTTTAGTGCTTTACCTATATTTTACTTTATTTGTTTTATTTTTTTCTCAGTTATTATTTTATTTTATCTTATTTATTTTATTATTTATTTAGAAAATTTATATGGCTGCCTGGCTCACTTCCAGTGACTCCAGTCAGCTTACAGAAATAAAACTTCAATACTTTAAAGCCAACAAATCCTTACCTCCAACAGTCAAACCAAAATGTAATGTTCTGTTTTCTTATGAACACATATCAATTGAATACCATGGTATCCAGTTAGTTTTAACCAATGCTTTTGGCCCCAAAGAAACTATGGCCGATGTGGCTGCTCCATCACTGGAGGTTTTTAAGAAGAGACTGGATAGTTACTTCTCTGAAATGATGTAGGATCTGCTGCTTAAGTAGGGGCTGGACTAGAAGACCTCTGAGGTCCCTTCCAATTCTGTTATTCTCTTGTATATAATGGATCTGGGCTTGTAAATATATACTGAATATATATAAGAATTATTTTCACATGTCTATGCAATTGTTTAGAATATGCTTAAAATGCTTTCAAGAGTAGAAATTTCTAAGGTTGTGTTTGAGTATTCAAAAGGATGAAATACAAACTATATATATAAAAGTGAAATACCACTCACGCATTATCACAAAATCTCCAGAACTGTAAAGGCTACAAACTTGAAATTTGGCACATATGTTCCTTTTGGTGTCTAGGTGCTCACTAAGAAATAATTTTTCAAAATGACCATCAGAGTGTTATTGTTTTGTATATTATGATTAATACGCTCTGATGCTAAGGAGTTCTACTCCCCCTCCCCACCTGAAAAAAAATTGATTCCAAATGCAAAACACAAGCAGAGGAGAGGAGTTTCAGTTTCACAGCAGCAACCAGCTTTAGTATAGAACAGTTGAGCTAAGCCACACCCGGGCTCCTTGCTGTCTCCTTCTTGCTCACATAGCAAATGCTGTTTTAGTTTCCAAACAGCCCTCAACTCTCTCACACACTCACAGGATGTCAGTCATATGAATACAGATGGATGCTGGTAGGCAGAGGGAGAATTTTCCCCCTTATTTTCTTCCCCCAAAACTAAGCCCAACCACATAGTTTTGTACTGAAGCATGGGTATCAACCTAGTACAAAAATATAACACCAGTAAAGGTAAACTTTTCCTGAAGTCATGTTTAACTTCTGACCTTTCCTTCTTCAGAGAAATATTTGAACATCACAGCCTTGGAGCTTTATAGTGAACTCCCATCTAAACTTTAAATGAAATACACATTTCTTCATCTGAGTCCCATTGTTATCACTCTGTATATGCATTTTTCATAGGCTTCTGCATGGTTTCTGAAGGGGGAATAAAAACCCAAGACTAGATGGACCATGAATTGTCCCAGTTTGACTGGTATTCTTGCATTCTTATAACTAAACAAAACAAATCTTCTCCAGAAATCTATTATCGTATGAACTATCAAAGAACCAGATTTGAGGGACAGGGTGCACTATATCAATAAAGAGATTTTGTTAAGGGAGGAAGTGATGAAAAGTTTCTTTCATATAGATGGGGACACATTGCCACCCTGTGGTTGAACTCATTATAACTGTGGTTAGAAAATACAGATTTTGTTCCAAATGTTTTTGTAGTATAGATTTGCTGCAAGAAAGGATATTCTTCAGAATCGTAACTCTTAGCCTCATTCTGCTAGGGATTTGACTCTAGATTGCATTTGATTCCAAATGTTTGTTTCTTATATCTTTTGCTCTGATTCTTGCAGGGGTCAGAATGTTTCCAGAGAAGTTCCTGGCCACTTGCCAGTGTCCTTGTTTCGTCTTGGTGGCAATCCTTCAAAGAGTTTCAACATACAACAAGAGAGTTAAAGGCTGCCTCATACTAAATGTAAGGTTTGTTCAATGGGAATCATACTAAAGCTTCTCCATAACTTAAACACCAATGACAGAAAGCTTGTAAAAAACATTACATATCAAAGATCAAATGTGATGCTCTGTATGCAGTCATCTTTTGGGACAAAATGTGTATACCTCACTTTTGTGTCACCATTAATCTATATCAATCTGAGATGTTTGCATTTAACACAGTTGAAGATTTAGGACTTGAAAATCACAGACTAAGTAGATTTAATCAAAAGTCATGTTCTAACTTTCCTATTTCAAATCAATTAATGAAATATATTATTCAGAATAGTGCAACAGTTAGGGGGCTGGAGGCTAACATGTACAAAGGTTTCTGGAATTGGGCATGCCTAGCCTAATGTAAAGAGGGATTGGGGTGACATGTGTGGTGTAGGGTAAATGGAACCTGTTGATGTTTAACTGTGAATAGGAACCAATGTTAGACAGAGAGTAGTGAGGGACATATTTTGAGGCAACACAGTATGAAAGAACCGGAAGGGAGGAGTTAAGAAAAATAAAGCAGTTTGTGTGCAGAGAACTCACGTGTTAGGA